>PVHX01016861.1:0-33581 GCA_004024805.1 Geosciurus inauris
CTCTTGGGGAACTTGAGGAGCTTCTTAGCTCTTTTAGTGCCATCTGCTAGGTAGGATAGATTAAGGTCTCCTTGATGACGAGGCTTCCCTTGGAAGCATCAGGGATGTCTCCCATCTCCAGCGACTTTCCTCTTTGTAGCAGGTGCACTGATTGGCTTTCTGTTCTCCAGTGATCTCATTAATCTACCTGATTGGGAGGTTATGTGGCCCAAGAGTTGCAAAGCTCCTTAGAGAAGTTCTCTTGTTCCATGGGTTCAGACTGACTCAGAGGGTAAGAGCCAAATACTGGTTTTCTTGGCCTTTTTATTTAAAAAAATATATTTTTTAGTTGTTGATGAACCTTTATTTATTTATTTTTATGTGGTGCTGAGATCAAACCCAGTGCCTCACGCATGCTAGGTAAGCACTCTACCACCAACCCACAACTCCAGCCCGCCTTTTTGTTTTATCCTCAATCTTTAAGTCTTGATCTTAAACACCCAGCAAGCCAGTCTCTCCAGTCTTAAAGTAAGAGTACTGGGCTTTAATTTCAGTGTCTATAACTTTACAGTCATTTACTCCTTTTATTTAATTGGGGTCTGAATTAGTACTGGAAGTTAGCTTTATATCCTATCGTTCTTGTAGGTGATGGCTTATTATCTCAATTTAACCCAGGTTGTGTTCTTGAAGCAGTACCTCTGTAAAACATTAATAGGTAACAATAGGTTATAAAGTACAAGGAAAATACAAAATGAAATTAACAAGAGTAAAAACATTTAGTTTGTGCAATAGCTACCTTGAATTTTGGCTGAGTTACACATTGTATCCCATGTTTGATCATAGTAATTTGTATAACAAAAATTAATCTTTTGAACACAACTTTAAATGAACCGAAGTTTGGCCTATTTTGGAGCCATTCTAACATGCAGTAAGGTGGGAGGCAGAGCCTTATCTCAAGTGAGGCTTTTCAGATATCAGGCTTTTCACCTCAGGTAAGGTGTTCTAGTTCTGAAGTTGATTTTTTGCCTCTTTCTTAAATGTCACTTTACAAAGTTTGTATATATTGTTTCCTGAGTTTATATGAACATTATTTAACACAAGATAACATTACATTTAAAACATAAATCAAAGGAAGGCTAAGAGAGCTTTTAACTTTCCTTTTGTGTGGAAAAGTGGCAAAATGTTTTCATCTTTTACAATATGACTTTTAAACAGATCAGGCTCTCCTTATTTCAAAAATGCATTTAAGGGGCTGAAGATATTGCACAGTGGTAGTGTGCTCGCCTAGCACGCGTGAGACACTGGGGTCGATCCTCAGCACCACATAAAAATAAAGATATTCTGTCCACCTACAACTAAAAAATAAATATTTTTTAAAAAATGCATTTAAATTCCAATTCCAGTATGAAGAGCAACACAAAATTGTATATATAACTTATTGACAACAGGTTACTTTATCCAGCTATAAAACATTAAATGACATGAATAAATACCAACCCAATTTGTTATTTTTATACAAATCAGAGACTTTTACTACAAATAATTTTAGTCTGGAGAACACCAACATGGCAACGTGCTCTACGAAGCCTTACATTTAACCGAGTTTAACTTCTAAGGTACAGTTTAGAATCCAGAGTGTATGGTAACAATAATCATAGATCTGCATGGATTAACAAAAATCCAAGGATAGCCTTAAATCTCATATACATTTAGGAAACAATAATCAGAAATTGACTTAGACTAAACAGATATAAGACAGATCTTCAAATGACAGTGTGGCCCTTCAGTGACCATGTACAAAAGAGAGCACTTATTGGTTATCTTGCTGTTATAAACTTTCATTTTATAAACTTGTACATAACATTTAGACAAAGCTTAGACAGATACAGTTCTCAGATGCATACATATACTTCGTCTCACATATTTTGAGTGTCAACTATATTGTTATAACCTAAATAATAGCTGTTTGTTTATCAAGTTACAAAGTAATCATTTAAGACTTTAAAACAGGTATAAACCCTAATTCCTTTAAGACTTAGTTTCCCCAAGTATATATATTTGTTTCCTAACAAATACAAAAAAGTTATCTTGATAGATAAGAGCAAACCAATGCTTTAGACTTCATATCAGCTCATTAAAGCTCAAGTAACTGTGCTAATTAAAGCCAAATTAAAGCCAAATTAATCACAAACTCAAACTTTTTTTTTTTTTTTTTTTGTACCAGGTATTTAACTCAGGGGTACTTGACCTCTGAGCCACATCCCCAGCCCTATTTTGTGTTTTATGTAGAGACAGGGTCTCACTAAGTTGCTTAGCACCTCACCATTGCTGAGGCTGGCTTTGAACTTGCGATTCTCCTGTCTGAGCCTCCCAAAGTGCTGGGATTACAGGCATGCACCACCGCGCCTGGCTAAATGACAAACTTTTTTTTTTTTTAATTTTTTTTTTTAATTGTAGATGGACACGATATCTTTATTTATTTATTTTTATGTGGTGCTGAGGATTAAACCCAGTGCCTCACTCATGGGAGGCAAGTGCTCTACCACGGAGCTACAATCCCAGCCCCTAAATGACAAACTTTTTGAGATTTCTCTTCTGCAACCTCTGTGTCTTACTTAGACATTCACAACCTGTTTACATCCTTAGTTTTGTCCTATCATCTTGGACTTTAGCACAAGAATATTACTTTACCAGACAAAATATTTTCTCATTCAAACATTTCTTTTACCTTTCTTTTTAATTTCTATACTAAAATATATTTCTAATTTTCTATACTAAAATATATTTCCATACCTATAACTTTCATTTTTCTTTTTCTTTTTCTTTTTTGGTACCAGGGATTGAACTCAGGGGCACTCGACCACTGAGCCACATCCCCAACCCTATTTTGTGTTTTATGTAGAGACAGGGTCTCACTGGGTTGCTTAGCACCTCGCTGTTGCTGAGGCTGGCTTTGAACTTGCGATTCTCCTGTCTCAGCCTCCCAAAGTGCTGGGATTACAGGTGTGTGCCACCACACTCAGCTCACGAATGATTTTTGAGGTCACTTCATCTGTGAAAAAACAAGACCAAAACCAAAAACAGCTGAGGTGCTGGCTGAATGTGAAGGAAACATGGAGTAGGCAGAAGAAATGTCAGCTATGCCCTTGTGACCAATGATGGAAATAAGGATTATGGCAATATTGTATATTTTCTTCTGTGGATTATAGACTATTCAGGTGGAACTTTATTTGAATTTGAGGAGTAGTTAGCACTGCACAGGGAAGTATGACCATTGGCACTTTGTCATTTCCTTTCGTTGGAGGGGATTAGTGTCTTTTTTCTTCTCCCTTTCCTTCTTTATTTTTATTTATTTATTTTTTGGTATATTGAGCTACATCTGAAGTACTTTTTGAGTCAGGGCCTCACTAGATTGCTGAGACTGGCCTCAAACTTGTGATCCTCCTGCCTAAGCCTCCCAAGTGGCTGGGATTACAGGTGAGCACCACCTTACTGGTTGAGTGTCTTCTTTTTTTTTTCTTTTTAACTTTTTTGTAGTTGTAGATGAACAGCATGCCTTTATTTGTTTCATCGTTATGTGGTGTTAAGGTTCAAACCCAGTGCCTTGCACATGCTAGGCAAGCATTCTACCACTGAGCCACCATCCCAGCCCCACTGGCTGAGTGTCTTTCTTTGAAGGATAGTTGCATCTGGTTAGGCTACAGCATGGAGTGTTGTTATTAAAATATGTGTAGAAAGGTGTGCATAGGTGAGCCTCCTAAAGGGAGGACTGTTGGTTATGAAGCTATTTGGTCTTATCTGTACTGGACTGTTCTGTGGCTGGGACTATGAATTGTTTCTCCTAGCAGGGTTGTTTGCTAGGTTCTGCCAGTAGGGGTCATTAGAGGGAGCTCAGAAAGCTTCCTTCCTGGTGGCTTGCTGCTCTGTCAGCCTCCTCCATCTGCTGTTAGTTCTAGTCTTTGTTTTGGGAGGAGAGGGGCACACTTAGAGGTACCAGCACCAGCCAGAAACACTTTTGCTTTCATCCTGCCTCCACGCTCTTTGTAGCTTGCATGAATCACCTCTTGGGGTGAAATTGCCCAAGCTGGGAGGCAGCAGTCTCTCCTCTTTATAGTTACCAAATCGCATTTTTTCTGAGTAATGGAAGGATTACGAAATGGCCAAGTCTTGTTTTGCTGGGGCAGGATATTCTAAAGGGCCAGGCAGAAGCACTATTTGGTTTTTGAAAACAATTATGGCAATATCTTTTGATGCCCGCCCCCCTACCCCCAAACTGAGGATCAAACCAAAGACCTTAGGCATGCTAGGCAAGTGTTCTACCACTGAGCTATATCCACAGCCTCTTGATCTCTTGTTGCTTTTTTGTTGTTGTTGGCACTGGGGATTGAACCGAAGGGTGCATAATCCCTGAGGCACATCCCCACCCCTTTTTATTTTATGTTTTTATGTTGAGACAGGTTCTTGCTAAGTTGCTTAGGTCCTTGCTAAATTGCTGAGGCTGGCCTCGAACTTGCAATCCTCCTGCCTCAGCCTCCTGAGTTGCTGGGATTACAGGCATGCGTCACTACACATGGCCCTCTTGATTTTTTGAAAGGACTGAGAAACAATTTTAAGAGGCGTTGTCCATGCTGTGCATGGTGGCGCACACCTATAATCTCAGCACTTTGGGAGGCTGAGACAGGAGAACCACGATTTCAAAGCCAGCCTCAGCTACAGTGAGGAGGAACTAAGCAACTCAGTGAGACTCTGTCTCTAAATAAAACAAAATAGTCCTGAGGATGTAGCTCAGTGGTTGAGTACCCCTGAGTTCAATCCCCTACGATAACACCCCCCCCCCAAAAAAAGAGGCGTTGTTCATCCTCTACCTTTAGGCATGTAGGTGCCAAGTGTGTGCAAGACCTTCTTGCCTCCTGCCACTCCCCATGGAACCTAGGGCCTCACACATGCTAGGCAAGTGCTCTGCTCTACCACTGAGCTACACCCCAAGGCCCCATTTGTCATTTTACAGGTAGAGGACGTATCTATTATACCCTACCAGATATGTGATTTTCAAACATTTCCTCCTGTGGATTGTCTTTTCACTTTTTTCATAGTGCCTGTTAACAAAGTCTTCAGTTTGAAAAAAAATTTTTTTTTTAGTTATAGATGGACACAATATCTTTATTTTTTTATGTGGTGCTGAGGTTCAAACCCAATGCTCCTCATGTACTAGGCAAGTGCTCTACCACTAAGCCACAACCTCAGCCCCAAGTCTTCAGTTTTAATGAAGTCCAGTTTATTTTTTCTTTTGTTAGCAGCTCTAGTGTGTGTGTGTGTGTGTGTGTGTGTGTGTGTGTGTGTGTTTTCCTTATGATTTTCTATATAGAAGATAATCATTTCAAAAAGAGAGAGTTTTACTTTTTCCAATTTGGATGTATTTTCTTTTTTTTTTTTAAATATTTTTTTTTAGTTGTTGATGGATCTTTTTATTTTATTCATTTATTATTTATACGTGGTGCTGAGGATTGAACCCAGTGCCTCATGCATGCTAGGCAAGCGCTCTACCACTGAGCCACAAATCCAGCCTGACACCTGGCCTTGTAACGGGCCCTGAACTGAGCTCCAGGGATTTGAGGTTCCTGGGACACATCTTTGGCACCAAGGAATCACTCTTGGGGAACACAATAAAGTTGGAAAAAAAAAGTTGAAGCCCAGCATTAAAAACAGACATCACAAGAAAACTATATACCAATGTCCCTTATTAATACAGACAGGAAAGTCCTCTTTTTTTCTGTCTTTTTATTGCCCAATTTACTAGCCTGGAACCTGCAGTATAGTGTTGAATAGAAGTAGTGAGAACAGTCATCCTTGTCTTATTGTTGGCTTAAGGGGGCAAGCTTTTGGCCACTCACTATTGGGTATGATGTTAGCAGTGGGTTTTTCTTAGATGCCCTTTATCAGGTCGAAGCAGTTCTCTTCTGTTCCTAGTTTGCTGAGGGACTTTTTTTTCTTCCCCTTTGTGGTGCTGGGAATGGAACTAGGGCCTTGTGCATAACAGGCACCACTGAGCTATATATCCCCATCTTCCCATCCCAAGTGCTGAATTTTTTTTCAAATGTTTTCTGTATATCTGTTAAGATGATCATGCACTTCTTTACCCTTTTTTCTCTTAATTTGATATATTATGTCAATTGATTTTTATATATTCAACCAACCTTATTCCTGGAATAAACTATTCTTGGCTATTATGTATAATCCTTCTTGTACTTTGGTGGGTTTAGTTTGCTGGTACTTTATTGAGGACTTTCCTATCTGTATTAATAAGGGACATTGGTCTATAGTTTTCTTGTCTGTTTTTAATGCTGGGCTTCAACTTTTTTTTCCAACTTTATTGTGTTCCCCAAGAGTGATTCCTTGGTGCCAAAGATGTGTCCCAGGAACCTCAGATTCCTAGAGCTCAGTTCAGGGCCCGTTACAAGGCCAGGTGTCAGGAGAGTGTAATGGGGACCAATTGGGTAGTACCTACTGTATACCTTCTGGATTCTTGGGGTTCAAATGCATTTGGAATTTATTCATCCAGAAAGATGTCATCTTGTCTGCTGCTCTCTTTAAATGGCCCTTAGGTGTTTCTGTCTTTTTCACAACAGTCATGCCAAGAACTGGATGCCAAAGACATCCTTGCCTGCCCCCAGTGCCTGGCACTGGAGCAGCGTTGCGCATGGCTGACACTCTGCAGGTGCTTGGGGAATGGATGAAAGGGAGGGATTTGGCTTTTGCAGTCCCTTTTACAAGAGACCATCTAGGGTTGTCTAGGGTTGAGGGTAGCAGACATGCTGGGTGCTTATAGGGAGAATGTCTGCTTTGAAGTCCTAGGTCTGTGCCTAAGACCTACCCACAATCCCAGCTGAGCTCTAGATCCCTCAAGTGAAATTAATTATGAAAATGGTTGATTTTTTGGTGATAATTTGAATTTCTCTAAAGCCTCACTATCTTTCCTTTAAAATGAATTACTTAATTGGAATATAGTAATGTTTCGTACTGGTACATTAATTGTGACAAGTGTACCAATTACACTTATTACATTATTATCTTACCACAGTAAGATAATAATGGATAAAAAACTGGGTGTGGAGTATTTGAAAACTATCTTTGCAGCATTCTGTAAATCTTAAAATGTTCTAAAAGTCTGAAGAAAAAATATGGTGGGTGAAGGTTTAAATTAAACTGTTTCCAAATAGCTACCCTACTTCCTAGCATCTTTTTTGAATAGTAAAAATTGATGTCTGCTACTGGTGTATTGAATCCTCCTCATTTTTCTGGATACTGAGTGATTAATCTTTTTTTTTTTTTTGGCATCAGGGATTAAAACCAGAGGTGTTTAACCACTGAGCTAGATCCCCAGGCTTTTTTTTTTTTTTTGATTCTGCTTTCTTTTTTTAAAGTTGTTTTTTTGTTTGTTTGTTTGTTTTGTGGTACTGGGGATTGAACTCAGGGGTACTCGACCACTGAGCCACATCCCCACCCCTATTTTGTGTTTTATGTAGAGACAGGGTCTCACTGAGTTGCTTAGCACCTCGCCATTGCTAAGGCTGGCTTTGAACTCGTGATTCTCCTGTCTCAGCCTCCCAAAGTGCTGGGATTACAGGCTTGAGCCACTGCACCCGGCTTAAAGTTCTTAATTAATTAATTTATTCTAATTAGGTTTGCGTGACAGCAGAATGCAGTTTGATTTATTGTACACAAATGGAGCACAACTTTTCATTTCTCTAGCTATACACAATATAGAGTTACACCATGTGTGCAGTCATACATGAACCTAGGGCATTGTTGTCCATTGCATTCCACCATCTTTCCTGCCCCCATGTCCCATCCCCCCTTCCCTCCCCTTTGACCATGCCCCCTCCCACGTTATGGATCAACATCCACTTATCATAGAGAACATTCAGCCTTTGGTTTTTTGGGATTGGCTTACTTCACTTAGCATGATGGTCTCCAACTTCATCCATTTACCTGCAAATGCCATAATTTATTATCTTTTAATGCTGAGTAATATTCTATTGTATATATATACCATAGTTTCTTTATGCATTTATTGAAGGGCATCTGGGTTGGTTCCACAGTTTAGCTATTGTGAATGGAGCTGCTATAAACATTGAAGTGGCTGCATCATTGTAGTATGCTGTTTTTAAGTCCTTTGGGTATAGACTGAGGAGTGGGATAGCTGGGTCAAATGGTGGTTCCATTCCAAGTTTTCTAAGGAATTTCCATACTGCTTTCCAGATTGGTTGTACCAGTTTGCAGTCCTACCAGCAATGTTTGAGTGTGCCTTTTCCTCCACATCCTCCCAACACTTGTTGTTTATATTCTTGATAACTGCCATTCTGACTGGCATGAGATGAAATCTCAGAGTAGTTTTGATTTGCATTTCTCTAACGGCTAGAAATGTTGAACATTTTTTCATGTATTTGTTGATTGATTGTGTATCTTCTTCTGAGAAGTGTCTGTTCATCTCCTTGGTCCATTTATTGATTGGGGTTTTTGTTTTCTTGGTGGTAATTTTTTTGAGTTCTTTATATATCCTGGAGATCAGTGCCCTATCTGATGTGCGTGTGGCAAAAATTTGTTCCCAGAATGTAGGCTGTCTGTTCACCTCATTGTTTTTTTTTTGCTGAGGAGAAGCTTTTTAGTTTGAATACATACCATTTATTGCTTTTATTTCTTGCGCTTTAGGAGTCTTGTTAAGGAAGTCGGGGCCTAGTCTGACATGATGAAGATTTGGGCCTACTTTCTCCTCAGTTAGGCACAGCATCTCTGGTCTAATTCCTAGGTCCTTGATCCACTTTGAGTTGAGTTTTGTGCATGGTGAGAGATAGGGGTTTAGTTTCATTTTGCTGCATATGGATTTCCAGTTTTCCCAGCACCATTTTTGAAGAGGCTATCTTTTCTCCAGTGTACGTGTTTGACTCCTTTGTCTAGTATGAGGTAACTGTATTTAAGTGGGTTTGTCTCTGTGTCTTCTATTCTATATCATTGATCTACGTGTCTATTTTGGTGCCAATACCATGCTGTTTTTATAGCTTTGTAATGTAGTTTAAGGTCTAATATTGTGGTGCCTCCTGCTTCGCTCTTGCTAGGGATTGTTTTGACTACCCTGGGTCTCTTATTTTTCCAAATGAATTTCATGATTGCTTTTTCTATTTCTATAAGGAATGATGTTAGGATTTTAATTGGAATCACATTGAATCTGTATAGCACTTTGTGTAGTATGGCTATTTTGATGATATTGATTCTGCCTATCCAAGAGCATGGGAGCTCTTTCCATCTTCTAAGGAATTCTTCAATTTCTTTCTTTAGTATTCTGTAGTTTTTATTGTAGAGGTCTTTCACCTCTTTTGTTAAATTGATTCCCAAGTATTTTGTTTTGGGGGAGGGCTACGTGAATGGGGTAGTTTTTCTAATTTCTCTTTCCAAGGATTCATTGCTGATGTATATAAATGCATTTGATTTATGGGTATTGAGTTTATATCCTGTTACTTTGCTGAATTCATTTATTAATTCTAGAAGTTTTCTGGTGGAATTTTTGGGATCCTCTAACTAAAGAATCATGTTGTCAGCAAATAATGATAGTTTAACTACTTCTTTTCCTATTCATATCCCTTTAATTTCTTCTAACTGCTCTGGCTAGAGTTTCAAGGACTATGTTGAATAGAAATGGTGAAAGAGGACATCCTTGTCTTGTTCCTGTTTTTAGAGGGAATTCTTCCAATTTTTCCCCATTGAGGATGATGTTGGCTTTAGGTTTTGCATAGATAGCTTTTACAATGTTGAGGTATGTTCCTACTATCCCTAGTTTTTCTAGTGTTTTGAACATGAAGAGGTGCTGTATTTTGTCAAATGCTTTCTCAGCATCTATAGAGATAATCATATGATTCTTGACTTTAAGTCTATTGATGTGATGAATTACATTTATTGATTTCTGTATGTTAAACCAACCTTGCATACCTGGGGTGAAACCCACTTGAAAATGGTGCATTATCTTTTTAATATATTTTTGTATACAATTTGCCAGAATTTTATTGAGAATTTTTGTGTCAATGTTCATCAAGGATATTGGTCTGAAGTTTTCTTTCTTTGATGTGTCTTTGTCTGGTTTTGGAATCAGGTTGATACTAAAGCTTCATAGAATGATTTTGGAAGGGTTCCCTACTTTTCTATTTCATGGAATAATTTGAGGAATATTGGTATTCATTCTTCTTTGAAGGGCTTATAGAACTTGGCTGAGAATCTGTCTGGTCCTGAGCTCTTCTTGGTTGGTAAGCTTCTGATGGTGTCTTCTATTTCCTTGCTTGAAATTGGTCTGTTTAAGTTGTGTATGTCTTCCTGATTCACTTTGGGCAGATCACATGTCCCTAGAAATTTGTTGGTGTCTTCGGGATTTTCTATTTTACTGGAGTATCGATGTTCAGAATAGTTTCGAATTATCTTCTGTATTTGAGTAGTTTCTGTCATGATACTTCCCTTTTCATCTTGAATTTTAGTAATTTGAATTTTCTCTTCTTTTTGTTAGAGTAGCTAAGGGTTTATCAGTTTTATTTATTTTTTCAAAGAACCAGCTTTTTGTCAATTTTTTGAATTGTTTCCTTTGTTTCAATTTCATTGATTTCAGCCCTGATTTTATTTCCTGTCTTCTGCTTCTTTTGGTATTGATTTGTTCTTCTTTTTCTAGAGCTTTGAGATGTAATGTCAAGTTGTTTATTTGTTGACTTTTTCTTCTTTTAATGAATGAGCTCAATGCAATGACCTTTCCTCTTAACACAGACTTCACAGTGTCCCAGAGATGTTGATATGATGTATCAGAGTTCTCATTTACCTCTAAGAATTTTTTTTAATCTCTTCTTTGATGTCTTCTGTTATTCATGCATCATTCAATAGTGTACTATTTAGTCTCCAGGTGATGGAGTGGCTTCTATTTTTTATTTTTTCATTGATTTCTAATTTTATTCTATTATGATCTGAGAGAATGCTGGGTAGTATCTCTAGTTTTTTGTATTTGTTAAGACTTGCTTTGTGGCATAACATATGGTCTATTTTAGAGAAGGATCCATGTGCTGCTGAGAAAAAAGTGTATTCACTTGTTGATGGATGAAATAGTCTGTATATGTCTGTTAATTCTAAATTATTGATTGTATTATTGAGTTCTGTGATTTCTTTGTTTAGTTTTTGTTTGGAAGATCTGTCCAGTGGTGAGAGATGTGTGTTAAAGTTACCTAGTATTATTGTGTTGTGGTCTATTTGATTCTCGAAATTGAGAAGGATTTGTTTGATATACATGGATGCTTCATTGTTTGGGACATAGATATTTATGATTGTTACCTCTTTTTGATATATGGTTCCCTTAAGCATTATGAAATGTCCTTCTTTATCCCTTCTGACTATCTTTGGTTTGAAGTCTACTTTATCTAATATGAGGATGGAGACCTCTGCTTGTTTACATTTGAGTGGTATGTTTTTTCCCATCCTTTCACCTTGAGTCTGTGGATGTCCTTTTTCTATGAGTCTCTTGAAGACAACATATTTTGGGGTCTTTTTTTTTTAAAATCCAACCTGCCAGTCTATGCCTTTTGGTTGATGAGTTTAGGCCATTAACATTCAGGGTTATTATTGAAATATGGTTTGTATTCTCATTCATTTTGGTTTATTTTTGGTTTTTAACTTGATTTGGTTTCTCCTTTGATTGGCTTTTCCTTTAGTGTAGTCCCTCCCTTAGCCAATTTTCATTGTTGTTTTTCATTTCCTCCTCATGAAATATTTTGCCAAGAATGTTCTCTAGCGCAGGCATTCTCATTGCAGATTCTTTTAACTTTTGTTTATCATGGAAGGTTTTTATTTCATTATCAAATTGGAAGCTTAATTTTGCTGGCTATAAGATTCTTGGTTGGCACCCATTTTCTTTTAGAGCTTGGTATATTTTGTTCCAAGATCTCCTGGCTTTGAGGGTCTGGGTTGAGAAATCTGAAATCTGAATTGGTTTTCCACTGTATGTAATCTGTACCTTGTCTCTTGCAGCTTTTTAAAATATATATATATTTTTCATTGTAGGCAGACACGATGCCTTTATTTTTATTTTTTGTGGTGCTAAGGATTGAACACAGTGCCTCACCCGTGCTAGGTGAGCACTCTACCACTGAGCTATAACCCCAGCCCTCTCTTGCAGCTTTTAAAATGCTATCCTTACTGTGTATGATAGGCATTTTTATTATAATGTGCCTTTGTGTAGATCTGTTGTAGTTTTGTACATTTGGCATCCTGTAAGCTTCTTGTATTTGATTTTCCAATTCATTCCTCATGTTTTGGAGATTTTCTAACATTATTTCATCGAAGAGATTGTGCATTCCTTTGGTTTGTATCTCTGTGCCTTCCTCTATCCCGATAATTCTTAGATTTGGTCTTTTGATGTTATCTCATAATTCTTGGATGTTTTGTTCATGGTTTCTTACCATTGTCATTGTGAGGTCAACTTTATTTTCAAGATATATATATATATATATGTTTTTGGTACCAGAGATTGAACTCAGGGGTACATGAACCACATCCCCAGCCCTATTTTGTGTTTTATGTAGAGACAGGGTCGCACTGAGTAGTTAGCACCTTGCCATTGCTGAGGCTGGCTTTGAACTTGTGATTCTCCTGTCTGAGCCTCCCAAAGTGCTGGGATTACAGGCATGTGCCACCAAGCTCGGCTCAAGATTATATATTTTGTCTTCATTGTCTGAGGTTGTCTTCCAAGTTCTCTAGTCTGTTGGTGATGCTTTCTAATGAATTTTTTAATTTGGTTTATTGTTTCCTTCAAGAATTTCTGCTTGGTTTATTTTCAAATTCTCTATCTCATTCTTAAAGTAATCTTTTGATCCCTGTATTTGTTCTCTAATTGCTTTCTTAGCAATTAGAAATGGATCAATGGAGTGATCCATTGTTGCCTGTAATTGCTCTCTTATATTATTCTGTGCTTCACAGATCATTTTAATTATGTACATTCTGAACTCCTTCTCTGACATTTCATCTACTGTGCTGTCAATGGATTCTATTATTGTAGCATCTTGGTTTGTTTGGGGCATTTTCTTCCCTTATTTTTCCCATGTTGTTCATGTGTCTTCCTCTCCATCAGTGCTGATCTGAGGTATTACAGTTTCTACCCTGTAGTGTCCCTGTAAGTTACCAATACCTCACCTCTGGTATAACTGGGCCTGCAGGGACCTAGGTGATGATCTTCCTGGTCTTGACTGTTGACTGTAGATGGAAGTAAGCAGAGACAGCTGCCAATTGGTACATGGGGGGCCGCTGTGCGGTGTGCGGTTGGTCGCCTCTGCACATGTGTGGTCTGTCCACAGTCTTTATCTTATAGGCTTATAGATTGCCTACAAGGTTCCAATACCTCTCCTTTATGGGGAAGACCAATATTAACAAGTCTCAATACAGAAAATACATAGTTTTAAACCAAATAGCTCCTACTAGGACGTTTATGGCTTTTCACAATATACAAAAGTTATGAGTTCAGTTAGTATCTACCATATAAACAATAGGTTTGCAAAGCATCTATAGTTTTTGCTGGTGGACTAAAGAAAACCATGGGTGGGTATAGGATGAGATGTTAGGGGAGGTAGGAAGTGACGGTTAGACTATTAGATCCTAGAAAGCTTGAAAGAGGAATCCAAAAGAAGTTGGCTAGTTGTAGAAAAGAGAGAGATTTGGGGAAGACAAGTAAGTGGGAAGAAAATAGAGTACAACAAACAAGGAAACATAAAAATTAGGAAAAATAAAACATAAAAATAGAAGATAGAAGACTATATAATACAACTGTAATATACTAATCAGATATCCCAGTCCTTAGTAGCCTAATGCATAAAAAATGCTTGGTTTCACAAATATTGGGGATGTGAGAGCAGGAAAAGAGCCAGAGAGAGAAAAGAAGAAAAAAGAAGAAAAGGGAAAAAAAGGGATAATAGAGGGGAAAAAAAAGTCTCAAGGTAAGTAAAAAGGATTGTTTCCCATCTCATCCAGTAGGTGGGGTTGTCTGTTGTTTACTGGTATCTCATGGCTCAAGTCCAAGTTGGCGATGAAGGAGTCCCACCATGAAGGCCTGTACTTTCAGAGATAGGGTGTAGGGCTGGGCCGGGGTGGGGGATGGCATTGGGTGATGTGTTTAGAGATGCAGCTGTGTGGTGTGCTGTGTGGAAGTAGAAGGCTGTCTCCAAAATCCTGTCCAGTGTCCCCAGATGTAGGCAAACCACGCTGGTAGATGGTCACTGAGGCTGGCTTTGAACTCAGGATTCTCAGCCTCCCAAAGTGCTAGGATTACAGGAATGCACCACCGTGCCTGGCTTTTATGTTTCATTTTGAGATAGGGTCTCACTAAGTTGCTTAGGGCCTTGCTAAATTGCTGAGGTTGGCTTTGAACTCACGATATTCCTGCCTCAGCCTCCTCAGTTATAGGAATTACAGGTGTATGTCACTGTGCTTGGCTCACTTAATGTCTTCTTAACTGGTATAATGCTTTAAGGGATGAGATCTCTCCCCCCCCCCCCACTTTTTAATACCTTTCATTTTATTTTTATTTGGTGCTGAGGATTGAACCCAGTGCCTCACACGTGCTAGGTAAGCACTATACCACTGAGCCACAGTCCCAGCCCAATATATATTTTATTTTGGGTGGGGGGGTACCAGGGATTGAACTCTGGGGCACTCGACCACTGAGCCATATCACCAGTCCTATTTTTTTTTTAAATTTATTTATTCTATTTAGGTTTACATGATAGCAGAGTGCAATTTGACTCATTGTACATAGATGGAGGATAACATTTCATTTCTCTGGTTGTATGTGATGTAGAATCACAACATGCAGTAATACATAAAGCTAGGGCTATGATGTCCATCATATTCCACCACCTTTACTGTCCCCATGCTCCCTCCCCCCTTCCACCTCTGTGAACAGAGTTCCTCCATTGTTCCCATGTCCTCCCCCCTATTATGGATCAGCATCCACTTATCAATGAGTACATTTGACATTTGGTTTTCTGAGATTGGCTTACTTCACTTAGCATGATATTCTCCAACTCCATCCATTTACCTGCAAATGCTATAATTTTATTCTCTCTTATTGCTGAGTAATATTCCATTGTGTATATATACCACAGTTTCTTTATCCATTCATCTATCAAAGGGCATTTAGGTTGGTTCCACAGTTTAGCTATTGTGAATTGAGCTGCTATAAACATTGAAGTGGCTGTGTCACTGTAGTATGCTGTTTTTAAGTCTTCTGGGTATAGACCAAGGAGTGGGATAGCTGGGTCAAATGGTGGTTCCATTACAAGCTTTCTAAGGAATCTCCATACTGCTTTCCAGATTGGTGGTACCAGTTTACAGTCCCACCAGCAATGTTTGAGCGTGCCTTTTCCCCCACAACCTCACCAGCACTTACTGTTGTTTGTATTCTTGATAATTGCCATTCTGACTGGTGTGAGATGAAATCTTAGGGTAGTTTTGATTTGCATTTCTCTGATTGCTAGAGATGTTAAACATTTTTTCATATGTCTGTTGATGGATTGTATATCTTCTTTGTGAAGTTTCTGTTCAGCTCCTTGGCCCATTTATTGATTGTGTTTTTTGAGTTCTTTCTATATTGTGGAGATTAGTGCTCTATCTGATGTGCATGTGGCAAAGATTTGTTCCCAGGATATCGGCTCTCTGTTCACTTCATTGTTTCTTTTGCTGAGAAGAAGCTTTTTAGTTTGAATCCATCCCATTTATTGATTCTTGATTTTACTTCTTGTGCTATAGGAGTCTTGTTAAGGAAGTCAGGTCCTAATTAACATGATAAAGTTTTGGGCCTATTTTTTCTTCTATTAGGCATTGGGTCTCTGGTCTGATTCCCAGGTCCTTAATCCACTTTGAGTTGAATTTTGTGCATTGTGAGAGATAGGGGTTTAGTTTCATTTTGCTGCATATGGATTTCCAGTTTTTCCAGCACCATTTGTTGAAGAGGCTATCTTTTCTCCAGTGTACGTGTTTGACTGCTTTGTCTAGTATGAGGTAACTGTATTTAAGTGGGTTTGTCTCTGTGTCTTCTATTCTATACCATTGGTCTACATGTCTATTTTGGTGCCAGTACCATGCTGTTTTTGTTACTATAGCTTTGTAGTATAATTTAAGGTCTGGTATTGTGATGCCTCCTGCTTCACTCTTCTTGCTAAGGATTGCTTTGGCTATTCTGGGTCTTTTATTCTTCCAAATGAATTTCATGATTGCTTTTTCTATTTCTATAAGGAATGACGTTGGGATTTTAATTGGAATTGCATTGAATCTACATAGTGCTTTGGGTAGTCGTATGGCTATTTTGACAATACTGATTCTGCCTATCCAGGAGCATGGGAGATTTTTCTATCTTCTAAGGTCTTCTTCAGTTTCTTTCTTCAGTGTCTTATAGTTTGTATTGTAGAGGTCTTTCACCTCTTTTGTTAAATTGATTCCCAAGTATTTTATTTTTTTTTTGAGGCTATTGTGAATGGGATAGTTTTCCTAATTTCTCTTTCAGAGGGTTTATCACTGATGTATAGAAATGCAATTGATTTATGGGTATTGATTTTATATCCTGCTACTTTGCTGAAACCATTTATTAATTCTAGAAGTTTTCTGGTAGAATTTTTTGGATCCTCTAAGTATAGAATCATGTCATCTGCAAATAATGATAGTCTGAGTTCTTCTTTTCCTATTTGTATCCCTTTAATTTATTTCATCTGTCTAATTGCTCTGGCTAGAGTTTCTAGAGTTTCTAGGACTATGTTGAAAACAGTGCTATGTTGAATAGCACTTTCAGCAATAGTGGTGAAAGAGGGTATCCCTGTCTTGTTCCCGTTTTTAGAGGGAATGCTTCCAGTTTTTCTCCATTTAGGATGATGTTGGCCTTGGGTTTAGCATAGATAGCTTTTATATAAAGTTGAGGTATGTTCCTACTATCCCAAGTTCTTCTAGTGTTTTGAACATAAAATGGTGCTGTATTTTGTCAAATGCTTTCTCTGCATCAATTGATAAAATCATGACTCTTATCTTTTAAGTCTTTTGATGTGATGTATTATGTTTATTGATTTCTGTATGTTGAATCAACCTTGCATCCCTGGAATGAACCCCACTTGATCATGGTGCACTATTTTTTGATATGTTTTTGTGTGTGATTTGCCAGTATTTTATTGAGAATTTTTGTATCTATGTTCATCAGGGATATTGGCCTGAAATTTTCTTTATTTGATGTGTCTGTATCTGGTTTTGGAATCAGGGTGATACTTGCCTCATAGAATGAGTTGGGAAGGGTTCCCTCCTTTTCTATTTCATGAAATAGTTTTAGGAGTTATTGGTATTAATTCTTACTTGAATTTCTTATAAAACTCAGCTGAGAATCTGTCTGGACCTGGTCTTTTCTTGGTTGGCAGGCTCTTGATGGCATCTTCTATTTCCTTGCTTGAAATTGATCTGTTTAAGTTGCATATGTCCTCTTGGTTCATTTTGGGTAGGTCATATGTGTTGGTGTCTTCAGGGGTTTCTATTTTACTGGAGTATAAATTTTCAAAAGTTTCTAATTATCCTCTGTATTTCAGTAGTGTCTGTTGTGATATTTCCTTTTTATCATGAATTTTAGTAATTTGGGTTTCCTCCCTTCTTCTTTTCATTAGGGTGGCTAAAGGTTTGTCAATTTTGTTTATTTTTTCAAAGAATCAGCTTTCTGTTTTGTCAATGTTTTGAATTGTTTCTTTTGTTTCAGTTTCATTGATTTCAGCCCTGATTTTGATTATTTCCTGTCTTCTACTTCTTTTGGTGTTGATTTGTTCTTCCTTTTCTAAGGCTTTGAGACGAAGAGTCAATTCATTTATTTGTTGACTTTTACCTCTTCTAATAAATGAGCTTAATGCAATGAACTTTCCTCTTAGCGCTACCTTCATGGTGTCCCAGAGATTTTGATATGTTGTATCAGAGTTTTCATTTACCTCTAAGAATTTATTTTTATCTCTTCCCTGATGTCTTCTGTTATCCATGCATCTTTCAATAGCATATTTCTTAGTTTCGAGGTGTTGGAGTAGTTTCTGTTTTTCAATCTGTCATTGATTTCTAATTTTATTCCATTGTGGTCAGTTAGGATACAGGGTAGTATCTCTGTTTTTTTGTATTTGCTAAGACTGGCTTTGTGACATAACATATGATCTATTTTGGAAAAGGATTCATGTGCTGCTGAGAAAAAAGTGTATTTGCTCGTTGATGTGTGGAACACTCCCAGCCCTATTTTTTGTGTTAGCTAAATTGCTGAGCCTAGCTTTGTACTCCTGATCTTCCTGCCTCAGCCTTCTTAATATATTTTAATATGGAAAAAATCCATTCTTATTACTCACTTATAAAATCTTAATTATCTTGACGTTTTCCCTAGGTAAATATAAATCATTAAAAATTTTTGAGATTTTAGTTGGAAATGTACCAAGCTTGTGTTTTATTCCTGGCAAAAATCAATTTATTTATTTATTGGTACTGGGGATTGAACCCATCTTTTATTTATTTACTTATCTATGTGTGGTGCTGGGGATTGAACCCAGGGCCTTGTACATGCTAGGTAAGGACTCTACCAACTGAGTTATGTCCCCAACCCCTTATCTATTTATTTTGAGATAAGGTCTCACTAAGGTACTTAGCACCTCACTAAATTTCTGAGACTGACCTTTAACTTTCAATCCTTCTGCCTTAGCCTCCTGAGTTACCAGGATTACAGGTGTGCGACAGCATGCCTGCTAACCAACTTATTTAACTTAATGTTCCTGCTGGGCCTCATGCATGCCAAGCAAGTGCTCCACCATTGAGCTGCATCCCCAGACCCACACTTGAATTTTCTAAGCCTTGTCATGCACATAACATCTTTTCTCCCAAATATTCTCAAAACTTGCTTTCTAGGAGGCCCAAGTAACATCAGGGCTTGAGTTTTTAAGAAAGTCTAGGAACTGCAGGACAAAGAACTGAGCTACAACTGTTCTACAGACATGTCCCTGTGGCCCAGAGGCCTGGAGAACTTCACAGGAGGGAAGGGGAAGGTTGGTTTGGAGATGACAGGAGCATTCAGGCTATTTAAAAGGGATTAGTAGCTGGGCATGGTGGTGTGTTCCTGTAATCCCAGAGACTTGGAGGAGTAGGCAGGAAGATTGGAAGTTAGATGCCAGCCTCAGCAACTTAGCAAGGCCCTATGCAGCTTAGTGAGACCCTGTCTCCAAATCAAAAATTTAAAAAAGGGCTGTGGATGTGGCTCAGTGGTTAAGAGCTCCTGGGTCTAATCCCTGGTACCAAAAAAGAAAAGGGATTAATAAAGAAGGAATGGGGCCATCCAGGGTAGAGGGCCAGGGTCTGAGGAGTGGTTGGAAGCTGAGACTAGGGAGTCCACACAGAGATGTACAGGCTTTCAGGCTGTCCTGGCTTTGCCAGACCCTGGCCCATTTCTTCCTCCCTCCCTCCTGAGGTTTATGACAGTCAGAATCCTTAAATCTGCTCTTCTTCCTGGTCTGATGGACCATATCACCAGCATCTATGCTATGTTTCCAGCCAGAGACCAGGGCACCTTGCTGATACCTCTATCTTGGGAGACTGAGCCCTGTGGACCCAGTTTGAGAAGTGTCTGGTCCTGCACCCAGCACAGGCCTGGCCCAGGGAGTTGCTCACTCAATGTTTATTGAAAAAAGAATACAGAAAAGACAGTAGACTGAAGCTCTCTACATGTGGAAGTAGCTCCTCTTGAAAGAAAGAATATTCTTTGTCCACATGGGATTGAGTTAGTTAAAAACCACACCTAAGGCACATGGCTGGTGATGTTCATCACATCAAGAGACGTGGGTGAGATTCTTGTGCAATGGAATTCTTCCTTCTTATCTTTAAGTTTCCAGGCTCAGCACAGGAGTGAGGGTGGAAAGTGGGGTCCTCCCTCCATAGCTTCCTTCAGGCAGGATTTCCACCAAACAGCCCGGGACACCAGTTCCTCTCCTCTGCCAACCGTCTCCACAGTTTTCCCTGGCTCATACCTGAGGGATGGGGTAGGAGGCACAGGCAGCCAGACCACACATGTTCTTCCCACGTTCAATGAGGAAATACCTGGGCAGAGAGAAAGACCTTTCTAGAATTTGCTGCTGCTCACCAAGACCTGACTCCAGGTATTAAGCTCTCTGAATTTATTTGTAGAACAGTGGCATTGGGCTTTTTTATCAACAAGAAATTACTGATGTGACCTTGTGAATAATTTCTTCTTACCTCTCCTTGGCCACCAAATGATCTCATTTTCTTATTCTGTCCATATGCCACTTCTCCCCAGAATTGCCTCTTGGCCCCCTTCTTAGCCCTGGCTAGGCCTTCACATAGTTATTTAATCATCACCAGGACCCCTTGAGGTAAGGATAGAAACTTTTTCAGAGGAGGACACAGAATCTGAAAGGAGACACAGAGTCACATCAATGTGCACAGATACCCAGGCCTCCTGGCTCCAGCCTTTTTTCCTTGAAGGAGGGACTGTCAAGATGAGGGGCAAATTGTTCCCTTGATTTCTCAAAGTTGGACCCTCCCAGAGGTTGGCTTCATCCCAGCAGGGTTCAAGTTCTGAGCTGTTTTCCCAGCAGTGGTTACAGGCCCTACTGAGCCAACTGGATTCTTGTTACCTGCATTAGTACCTGGGGCCCTACAGGAGTTGTTGAGGGGTCTCTGGTGTAGAGGCCACATTCTCATGCTTCCCTTCCCCCTGGCCTGGCTAGGGCTTGGCTGACCTGCTCCTTTCCGGAAGATGCAATTATCTATCTATCTATCTATTTGATTGATTGATTTATTAGTACTGGAGATTTGAATCCAGGGGCCCTTTAGCAGTGAGTTACACCGTCAGCCCGCCTTTTAAAAGTATTTTATTTTGAGATAGGATCTTGCTACCTTTCTGAGGCTGGCCCTGAACTTTTGATTCTCCTGCCTCAGCCTCTGAAGTTGCTGGCATTACAGGTGTGTGTCACTGTGCCCCGCCTGGAATCCAGAACTTTGAGGTAGAGGAGATAACCCACAAGGTCTTCCAGGCCTGAATGACATGACTCCCACCCCAAACAACGGGACCTAGAAGCTACTTACCCATTCTTTCCCCACCGGGATCCCCAAGAGTTCTTCACAATCCAGTAGGGTATGCCATTCTCTTCTCCATACCCAACAGCCAGTACTGCATGGTTTACTTTATCTGGAGTTTTATGACAGGAAGTACTGGGAAGGAAATAAAAAAGAGAGGGTACTATGGGAAGGATAGAAGCCACGGCTCAGTCACACCCAACCATGTCTCTCCCGTGCTCTAGGGCCATGTTTCCCATGGGAGGCACGTCAGACAGTGCACGACTTCTATTCATGGTACGAGAGAATAGTCCTCGGTTCTTTCAGTCCTGCTCATACAAGGAGAGTCTCTGTGTGGTGCTGGCCCTCTTCCACCACTGTGACACCTTCTCTCTCACTAAAGAGGGAACAGTCTTCCTGCACCTTCTGTAGCCAATAGCATTGGGCTAGAATTCAGCATCACACCATTTTGCTGCTGGTGCATTTATTTTAAAGATTACCCTGTATTTATGGTTAATGTGCAGGTTTTCCATTTAGGACAGTGAACTAGCTTCCATGAGGAAATTCCCAGAATTCAAGAGGATATACTGCAGTGGTCACGTGTGGATTCGGCTAATGTGGAACTGAGTTATGAGCGTGGGCCAGGCCCCGGGCAGGTGCTGGGATGTGAGCAGCAGGCTCCACCCTAGATGGGCAAAGAGGCTACCTCTTTGCTATGACAGTGGAGAGGTTGACGGGAACTCCAGAGAGGGGGCTCCAGCTCAGCTGGGTGGGGAGCAGGGGGGCAAGGAAGGCTTCCCTGAGGAAGCAGGGAACACCCGTAAAACTACAAACCTTTCTATGTGGCTGGGGTGGGGGCTGCAGGGGGGTAGCCCGAGGAGACAGGGAGGGAGATGTAACACACGTAAATGTGGAGAAAGAGGGAGGGTCAGATGACAAGGGTTCCCACAGCCAGGCTGACACTGAGCAATGGGAGGTGCTGGGGTGTTTAGAGTTGGCATGGTCAGAAGGTGGACTCTGGCTCCAAGTGGAGGAAGGGCCAGTGTGGGGGGGGATGGGGGAAAAAGGTGTGTCATGATCAAGGACAAGCCAGTGAGGAGGGTGCTGGAAGGAGGGCCATGGTGGGCTGGGTGAGAGGTGGATGGGAGGGGAGAGCCCAGAGGTGAGCAACATTAGAGGGACAGCGTCACGAAGGGAGGAGGGTCTTGCATGGCTCTGGCCTTCCTCCAGTGCAGCAGCAGGGATGGGGACCTACTGACTGGGATGGAGACCTGAGCAGGAAGGGCGGGGGCTGGAAGAGGTATGCAGGTCATGGGGTTTCCATGGCCATCCAGGCTGAGGCCAGGGGGAGCTGGGTACAGGTCTAACAGTTCTTAGCAAACGCTTGGCCGTGGAGCTACAGGAGCATTTGAAAACTCAGAAGAAGGCTGAGGACCAAGCCCCGGAGAGCACTAACATTTTAGGGGTGCCTGGAAAACAAGACGACCATGAAGGAGACTCTGGGGAGTAGGCAGGAGGTGGCTAGAGAGACACCTAGCTGAACTCATTTCATAAAATAGGCAGGCTAAGAGGCGTGGGCAAGAGAAACCCTGCATGAAAGATGCTGAAGGGGCTTGGCTTCCCTGAGGAACCCTGTAGTGAATCCTTCAGCATAGGATTCTGGTGCTTGAGAGCAGTTACTTTCTTATCACTGTTTTATGTCTTCAAAATTTCTTTTTTTTTTTTTTGGTACTGGAGCTTGAACTTGGGGGCACTCGACCACTGAGCCACATCCCCAGCCCTATTTTGTGTTTTATGTAGAGACAGGGTCTCACTGAGTTGCTTAGCGCCTCGCCGTTGCTGAGGCTGGCTTTTCTTTGTTTTGTTTTGTTTTTTGGTGGTTCTGGGGATTGAACTCAGGGCCTTGTGCATGCTAGGCAAGCACTCTACCAACTGAGCTATACCTTCAGCCCCCTTTTCTTTGTTTTTTAAATATATATTTTTTTAGTTGTAGATGGACAAAATATCTTTATTTTTATGTGGTGCTGAGGATCAAATCCAGTGCCTCACATGTGCAAGGCAAGCGCTCTACCTCTGAGCTGGAGCCCCAGCCCTGTCTTTAAATTTTCCATTGTGAGGTTTTTAATTGGGGGAACTCTTCCAAAGATGAGGCTACATCTCTGAGCTAGTGAGCACTATCCCTCACTAGCCATGTGGCCAGGGATTCCTTCTGACCTTCTCTTTTCTCTAAGTCTGTTGTCCCTGATCCTCAGAGCTGCATGAGGACTAACTGAGGAAACACATAAAATACTCAACATGGCAGGCATCATGAAATGGTCTAACCAGGAGTCTGGGCTGAGCCCAAGGCTCCCGAGCCAGGTGCAAGGAGGCCTCATACCAGTCCTCTCCATTCGCCTTCCTGGCTCCCGGGACCCAGCTCACCTGGAGTAGACGCCACTTTTATACATCATGAAGTCTTCAGTCACCTCAAAGGCAAAGCTCACAGGGTTGTACAGGGCCACGGCCTCCACCATTGCCTCCTCATCATTCTGTGGACAGAGGATTGAGAGAAAGGCCGGCATGGTCTCTGTCACCTCCCCACCCAACTTTCAAAATAGGGGTGCCCTCTGACCCAAGATAGGGGCAGGAGGTCCAGACTAATACAGATGACCAGGAAGAAGGAAGAGACCAAAATGCAGCCACCAAGGGGACAAGCCCCCTCTGTCTAGCAGAACCTCGCCACCGGGCCTTGGTGTGCAGGCCCCGCCTCTCATGCAGATTGCCAGGATCCTCTGGGGTTTCTACTGGCTTACTGTTCCTACTGTCCAACCAAACTGGCTCCCCTGTGGCCTCCCCTTCCTTTGCTGACTGAGTTTGTCTGGTCTTCCCCACATGACAACGGACATAGTGTGGAGTTGCTCATCAGTCACTCCCAAGTATTCACTGAGGCCAGGGACTCTGAAGGGGGAGAGATGGGCATGACACACCTATCTGTCCCTTAAAGTCAACAGATGGAGCTTTGCTGGTAGAACACAGGGTTTATAAACCCAGGGACAGATAAGACCCAGACTGTGGTAGAGATGAGAGAGGACCGACTGAGGGTTGCGTGCCTCCCCAGTGCCCTGTCCCCTTTCCCCCTTCATCAGGAAAGCGGGGGTGGGAGGCATCAAGGCAGCTTCCTGGAAGCTGTGGCTTTAGAACAGAGCTGCACAGGCCAGGTGGGAGGGGCAGTTAGAAACACCTGGAGAGCTTTCAAACACCCCATACCCAGACTACACCCCAAACCAACTCCATCAGCATTGGTGGGGTGGGTGACTCCCAGCTGTAAGGGTGTTTAAAGTATCCCAGTTGGGAACGGCTAGGAACTTTGGGAGTTGAAATGAGGCTGGAGGCTATGTGAGCTGAGGCCAGGGCCCTGCAAAGGGAAAAACAGGAAGGGACAGGCGCCAGCCTTCCCTGTCTGGCCTCCCTGGAGGGGTGGACTGAGACCCAGTGGCAACAAGTACATAGGGGCCTGGTAAGCCAGCAGCTTCCTTCCTGCTACTAGAAGAGGCCAGTGAGCCCAGGCAGGCCAGGGCAGATCTGAGACCAGTGAGGTGTGGGGCCTGCCCACATGAGGGTGGGCACCTCTATGAGCTGCACCATTTCCACAGCTGTTCTGAGGGTCTGAACACCAGTTCTGGCCTCCTCTTCAAGGCCATGAAAGTGTCACTGATGAGTCCTGGGGACTAGGCAAAAGGGGTGCTTTGAGCTCCTCTTTCACTTCTCAGTGGAATACAATGGCTCTGAATGATCAGCCTTGGTGGGTGTGTCAGACAAACTGGTCTTTTTCTTCTTTTTTCAGTTTTGGTTATTGAACCCAGGAGCACTCTACCACTGAGCTACATCCCTAGCCCTTTTTATTTTTTTTTTTTGAGACAGGGTCTCACTAAGTTGCTGAGGCTGTCCTCAAACTTGGGATCCTTTTGCTTCAGCTTCCAGAGTTTCTGGGATTACAGGCACGCACCACCACGCTCTAAGAACTGGCTCTTTTCTGAAGACAGTAACATCCTTATCCTGGGGTATGGGTTATATGTTGTCAAGGCAATGAGCCCTGGTTCTGGAATGACAGGATCTCAGTTCAAATCCAGTTTCCAATTCCTAGCTCTATGGCCATGGGCACAGTACTTAAGGATCCTGATCCTGTTTCCTAATCTATAAAATGAAGATTAATAACGACACTCATCTTCTAGGGTTATTTTGAGTCTAAAGGAAATAATGCATGTATGGTGGTTGGTACAGCACCTCTAAGTACTCCATAAATGTACACTGTCATTACTGCCTGGAGCTTGGCACGGGTTTCAATTAAATGGCTACAGTTGTCATTACTAAGACATCATGTTTGTGACCTGCATGTGTTTACTGGCACTGTCCCCTCCCCTCATGCTCTCATTTGCACACACCAACCAGCCCACCCTACACAATCACTTATCTTATCACTTATACACAATCTTATCACTTCTACACAATCCTCTTCTACTGCACACATGCACCCTGGAGTCCCGAGGGCTGAGGGCCATTCACTCACATTCAAGAATGCTCTTGTAAAAGCAGAGCACAGCTTCATTTCCCCACTCACTTGAGGTGATGTGTGACTGTGTAACTCATTTATTGCCATAATTGACCACTCTCTTTCCCCCAGCCTGGATCCTGCAGTGAGGTCAATGATACAGAATACAGCTCGGCCTATGCAAGGGACAGGTCACAGGAGTGAGACATACATATGTAAGCCCTTCAGATTTGAAGATGGTTATGACTGCAGCAGAACCTAGTTCATCCTGACTGACACACATTCACGCTCCTCCTGAATCTCACACACACATCACATCATGCACATGCTCACACCCTCTTGTGCATGGTGGGAATTATAGCTTGCATTTTATAGACGAGAAAACAGAACAACAAGAATGAAGAGGTGGGCAGACCTAGAGTTCAGAACCTGAGCATCTCCTGCCATTGGGTGATTTCCTTCCCATTTTCCGCCCCACTCTCAGCACAGTGAATAAGAGTCAACGATAACTCAAACTCTTTAAAGTGACATGCTGTCAGAAGAGGCTGCTCTCCTGAGCCCACTGGCCATCTGACGAACTGTGGAGACCAGCCTCATCAGAACACATTCTCCAGCCATAAGGAGAGCCCAGTACTCACGAGTGTAATGTTGGCTACATCCTTGACGAATGCAATGGCCTTTTCCGGCTGGAACTTGCAGTTACCATCCTGTTCAGGGCAGAAAGGGGCATGGGATATAGGTTTGAGACCCCTGGTCCAAGGCGGAGACTTCAGCCTCCACATATACAGTTTGACAATGTTTACCAAGCGGAAACTATGTGTGCAAGGGACTTGATGATGGGGTTAGTTCAGCGAGAATTAGAGGCATTAGTTGTCCTCAAGGAATTCAGAGTCTAAGAGCAGGAAACAGTCCTGTGCTGGCTGTGGGGCAGAGGGAGCACACACAGTGCTTGGTGGGATACCAGGGAGGAGCCTGAGCCAGCCCAAGGAAGATCACTGAGAAATGGAGGCTGAGTAAGAGCCTGCATGGCAGGGGAGGGGAGGGACAGTCAGTCCAGGGAGCAGTGCTGACAAGAGGGAGCTGTAGAGATGAGGTCACAGGATAGGGAAGAGCAGGACTGTAGGAGGAGCAGGACCTGGTGGTTTAGAAACCAGCAAGAGGCTGGGCCTGAGCATGGGGTTTATGAGGGGGAGGTAACAGGAGATAAGATTGGCTAGGATAGGGGTGAGGAGGGCTCGAGGAGCTTCCTGAGAGTTCTGAATGAGGCAGGTGCGCAGTCAGAGCTGGGTCTGAGACCCAAGGGGAGGCCAGCTCAGTGACCCCATGAAGGGAGACCAAGGTCTGAGTGGGGGCAGGGACATGGTATGGACCAAGGAAGCCTGTGTGAGAAAGTCTGCGATGGCCAGCAGGCAGACTCGGCCAGCCCCAGGTGGCCAATAGGTTCTGAGAAGGCTGGTGTTGCTCCTCACTGAGAGGGGAACCAAAGGCTGTGGGTTTACAAAGGGCTTGGCTGTGGCCATCCTGGGCTGAGGTGATGGAGGGGTTGGCCCCTGACACACTCAGCAGAGCAATGTAGAAGTGGGCCTAGGAGAGCATGGTGGTCAGTATGAGAGACTTCCTGTATGGACAGGAGGCAGGCCAGAAGAAACAGGGCAGGCTGGGTGGTGTGTGGAAGGGGTCCTGAGGAGGATGCTCAGCAAGGAGAGAGAGATGGTGCCACAGGGGTGGGGGTGACAAGAGGCCAGTAGTGGGTACAAAGGGGTCAGACATTCTGGATTGCAGCAGGAGGCTTGGGGGACAAGGTGTGTCTTGACATGGTAGGAATGGAGATGGGAGCAGACAGCTGGGGCTACCCATAATTACCATGCCCAAGTAGGGGTAGGTGTCTTCTCCCATGATGCCCTTGTTGTACAGTATGTACTCGAAGGCCTGGCTGGGGAGGCCCCTGCAAGAAGCACACACAGGTGAGCCCAGGTGGAGCCACCCTGATGGATAGAGCTGGGACCTGCAGGGCTGGAACTTGCATGTTATTTGCCCTGGCTGGGCTCACTGGGTCTTGGCTGGGCATGCCCTGGTGGCAGAGGAGGTCACCTGAGAGGTCAGCAATGTTGCCCTGTTTGCCTTGTCTTGGCATAAAGCTTAGCAAACTCTGGTGAGACCACTGGAGGTCACGAAGAATGGGAAGTCCCTCAAGAAGACCTATGGGATTGTCCCAGTGTACCATCACCAAAACTGCTCTGCCCAAGGGGCAAGCCCTGTGAGGAAGTGGTCCACAAATGACTGTCGGACCCTTGGGTGGTGGGTGTTATTTCCTTGAGGCTCAGAGACGCTGAACAATTTGTCCAGGGTCACATAGCTGAAGTTAGGTTTTTGTTCCAAAGGTGAATCCTTTCTTCATCATGCCACCTCCCAAAAGTAAACAAGAACTTAACTGCTGCTCAGCACTCTGATCCCTGCTTTGTCTTCCTCTCCACAGACTGTGTCACCGTGACTTGATCTATGATAGGCTTACGGCCTGTCTGACCTGACCAGCTGAGTGCCAGCTCCAATTCTGCTGAGTGTTGTATCTGGGTGCCTGGACATGGTTGGCTTGATAGTAGCTAGTGCATGAATGAAAAAAGGAAGTCCTGTCCTTTCAAAAAACAAAACTGCAGGGGCTGGAGTTGTAGCTCAGTGGTAGAGCGCTTGTCTAGCATGTGTGAGGCACTGGGTTTGATTCTTAGCACCACATATAAATAAATAAAATAAAGGTCCATCAACAACTAAAAAAATATATATATATTATATTTAAAAAATATATATTATATATTAAAAATTATATATTAAAAAAATATATATATATATTAAAAAAAAAAACAACACAAGACTGTAGCATGCCCAGGGTCCAGCATGTTGGGGTGGTATGAAGTTGCCCAGCGGAAAGAGATCAAAATGAGGGGAGACTGAGCATGATGGTGGATCTGTAGCAGGCAGTGCCTTCACCCTTGAACCCTGCACTTGGCCAGGCAGTCCTTCGCAGGAGGCTCTGGTGTTAGCTGCTGCCAAAGCATAATGGTGCAAGAGCTCTTCCCATAGGGAAAGAAGTGCCAGTGTGATGAGGCCGGGTCCTAAAGAGGATGCGCCACAGGCAGGCAGGCAGGCGGGCAGGGAGTGTAGGTAGGGAGCTTCCCTAGGGGACCCCAAGTGCCTGGCTTTATGCATATTATGTTCTGGGAAAGCTGAACAGTCCCACATAAATATCTCAGGGCATAACACAGTGGAGAAAGAGATGAGGCTGAGAGTCACTGTAGAAATGGGAGCAAATTCCTAACAACCTATTGTAAGGATGAGCCAGGAAAGCAGGCACAGCAGAGGTACAGCTCTCTGCAAGGACACGTTGCCCTGGCGAGCACAGCTCTCTCACAGGCCAGCGAGCTGGGGCATCTAGCACTTCAGAGAACTTGTCTAAAGGCCAAACAACTGTCGTTGTGTGGATCATCTTTTTGGTGGCTGGTGTGGAACATTATTTTTCTCACTCTATCAATCCTTTGGTCACTTGCCCAAGAGGCTTTGGTGGCTAGTGAGGCTGACTGTGTTATGGGGAGAGCCAGGTGACTTGGTGGAGAGAGGATGGATTTCAGAACTAGACAGGCCTGGGCTCCGATTCCAGGTCCACCCAGACTGGCTGAGAGACCCTGGCAGTGTGAGGTGACCACTACATGATGGAGACCACCTGGCTCCCATCCAGCATGGTGGACAGGGTTGTCTGAGGCAGGGATGGCACATGCTGTCTTTGATAGCACCAATCAGTGGGAGCTGAGAAGGAGTTCCTGGTGTAGGACTTACCCTTGGCAGCCATGATTGTTGAAATTCTGGGCACAGTCCACCAGCTGCTGCTCTGCCTACGGAAAGGAGCACAAACCCAGTGAGTCGAAGGCCAAGAGGCCATGGAGGCTTTGACATGAGGTACAGGGTCTCCATTCCTGATCCACATCTGTGGTCCAATTGGCACTGTGTCAAGATGACCAGATTACAAGGTCTCTAAGGGTAGGGCAGTCTCTACATGTTCTGAAGTGTCCGCCCAACAGGTAGCACAGGTATGAAGGTCAGGAGGGGCTCAGGAGCTGCTTGGCAGTCAAGTAGGCAAGTGAGAGGCAGTGAGTGCACTCAGTATGGCCCAAGCACCGGCTCTGCCAGCATGCACACAGTGGGAACACAGGGGCTCGTGGGGGTGTGTGCTAGTGGTGGTGGGGGTACAGAGCCACTCAGAGACCCAGCCCCACCTTTTCTTCACCTGGACCTTCATGCCTCCCTGGCTTTGCCCCCCTATACTTTCCCTCTCCCCATCCAGAGGTGGGGACTGGGGTGGTTTCTTCAGAGCCCATCACCCCTCACTGGAGTCAAGGGATACATATGTAGGTCATGGCTCTTCTCCCTTAAGACAACAGAGGCAGCTTGGGAGGGCATGAAGTTCCTACAGGGTCCCTGGCAGGGTCTGCTTTTCTAAGCCCGTCTCTGGTGAAGGCTCCAGGCTGCCAAAGTGAGGAACCTGAAGAAAACACAGATCTACCCAGGAGTGAGCCTGCCAGTTTCCTTAGTAAGCCTCATTCTTTCCAGGAAAAGTATCATTTAAAATTCTCATATCAAATGTGTACAAGGCTGGAACACCCGAGGTCCAACTGAAACAGTTCTGAAGGAGGCTGAAGGCCCAGGTACGGCCTCCTACCCAGGCGGAGGGCGTCCACCACAGGACTTAGCCCAGGGCTGACTTCTTACCAAAGACAGCATTTTCCCGCTGGCGATGGCCACCGCAGACTCCAGGGCCCCTGTGGTGGAGAAAGTCCAGCAACTGCCACAAGCACCCTAAAGAGGCCAAGGAGGGCAGAGGAAGTCAGCAACTGGAACACCACAAGAAGGCCTTGCTTCCTCCACTCACCCCTGTGGATCTCCCAGTCCCTGAATGCCTCTGTAGTTTACACACCCCTGCTCCAGGTTTATCCATCCTGAGCCTCACAAGTCCTGAGAGGCAACCAAGGCTCATGGAGGAGCAGCAGTTCTGACTGGCACCAGTGGACTCTCAATTTGGGCCTCTCCTCTTGTTGATCCATCCCTGCCATCTGCCAGGGCTGGGAGCCCCTTCTTGACCCCACTCTACAGTCTTTGGCTCTCCTACTTCAGAATCTTTTGCTGGCTCCTCTTCTCCATACTGTTTCCCAGTAGTAGGAGTCACTAAAGTTCAGTTTCTAGAACTTTCACCTATTCACCACCAATCTCATTCCACCCATTGTCAGTTAACTATTAAACAAATGGTTTCCTAAACTGTGGCTTCAGCCTCAACCTTTATCTAGGCCTATATATCAAACTGACTTCCACACAAACCCACTGGGATGCTCCTGACAGCTCAGGCAGGCTCTGGGGGTCCTGCCCCATGCACCTCTCACACTATTTTTTGCCACATTCATTGCTGCATCTCCAGGATAACTCGAGGGTTAACCGTCTACGCTAGAGCCAGGCTGCTTGGTTCAAATCATAGTTCTGCCACACACTAGCTGTGTGAGCCAGGCAAGTGACTTCCCCATTAGAACCTGTTTCTTCATTTGCAAAATGGAAAGAGTTAGATAAGGTCATGCCTGTCAAGCAGCTACCCAGCTTAATAATGTTTACTGTGGTTATTATTTTTCTCTTAGGCTCATCTTAGACTCTTCCTCTTCTTTCTGGTTCTATCTTTCATATTCTACCTATGACATGTCTCTTAAACTCCCTCCCATCCATGACATTGCCCCAATTTGGTCCTCTTGGCCTGTCTCCCTGGAAAGAGCTGTCACACTGGCTTCCCCCTCTAGTCTCTTCCTCTCAGAACTTTCCTTCAGCAGGAAAAGTTGGTCAGAGTGTCCTTGAGATGTTCAAAGAGGCAGGCTTGGACACACTGGGGGTGACCTCGTTCACTGCTGCAGGAGCCACAGTAGGGCCTGGACTTGGCGCAGAGGCCTGGTTTTGAGTTGCCTCTCTCACTTGTCTTGGACCTTGAGCAAGCCACCCTCCCTCTCAGTTTCCTCTTCTGTAAAGTGACATCCCTCAAGGTGGCTGTTAAACTAATGTTGAATACTATAGCTGTTTGGAATGACCTTGTTCCTGCCCCCTTAACCTGTGCTTGGAGGCCCAGGATCTGCTGATAGGAGGACTTGGAACATTCTTGGTGGATCTCCCCTTCCAATTGTCCAAATGGTGAGCAGGTGTAGTTTTCCACACTGAGTATTTATTGCTCTGAATTGCCCTGAGATTCTCGAGAGGGTCTTGGAGAAAGAACTGCCTTTGGGTCATGAAACTATAGGCAGGCTTCTTTCTACTGCACTCCTGGCTAGGAGGAGAGATTTATTTTGGCTTCCAGAGGGCTGGTTTAAACATCCAGTTCTCTTGGCAGACTCAAGGACACGGTGAGTTTGGGAGGATGTGGAGGTGCACACATGACAGTTTTGGAAAGTGAAAACCATTTCCCTTGGAAAGTTTCAGTGGAAAGTCAAGAGTTTCCAGGAAGAAAGACTTAACCTTATATTTCTTGGAATTGAGAGGTCAGCATTTCTCTGACGAGGGCCACTGCCCTGCTACTTTGAGGGGAAGGGCCTCTGTAGGCAGACAGCAGAGGAGAGTCAGGCTGGGACTCCAGAAGAGAGCATGTGCTAAGACCCTGGAACAAGTTGGGGGAAGGCAGTGTGCCTGCCTGGCCCAGTCCACTGTGCCCGAGGGGATGCTCTGCCTCACACAGGGGCCACCTCTGCTGTGGTCAGAGAATGCCCAGGAAATGCTAGGTTTCATTCCGCTCACTGACCGCCTGGAACCACCCAAAAGAGGCAGGCAGTCAGGGGAGGGGCTGCAGCCTGGTGCCTTGAGGAACAGCTGCAGGATAGGAGGAGAAGAGGCATGGGCTATAGGAATGGGGGGTGGGAGTAAACTTCAGCGCTATGAAAGGAGCATTTCCACCCTCCAGAGCAGCTCATGTGAATAACAACTTCCCCAGCCTTGTATTTTTTTTTTTTTTTTTGGTACTGGGGCTTGAACTGAGGGGCACTCGACCACTGAGCCACATTCCCAGCCTTATTTTGTGTTTTATGTAGAGACAGGGTCTCACTGAGTTGCTTGGTGCCTCGCCATTGCTGAGGCTGGCTTTGAACTCGCGATTCTCCTGTCTCAGCCTCCCTGAGTGCTGGGATTACAGGTGTGCGCCACCGCACCTGGCTTCCCCAGCCTTGTAGAGGAGCAGACCTGGAGAGATGGTGAAGAAAAAGCAGAGGTGGGGATAAGCTTGAGTGGTTCTGTGGTTCCTCTGCGTTTTCCTTCCAGGTATATTGTCTAAGAATATGGCTTTTTTGGGAGAAGGTTGGGGATTGCCGTGCATACCTGATTTTTCACGGGTGAGACAAAATTTCCTTTCTTCCGCCAGTCCATAGAAGTTGGGTAGGGGCCAGTACCCCGAAGGTAGTTACTTTTGGTGGCAGAGCAATTCTGGAACAACCAAATACATTATTTTCAGGAAAAAAATATCCCTTTTGTCCAAAAAAAAAAAGTAATTAAAATGAAATCACTAAGAGGGAAGGAGCAAGGCTATAGCTGTGAGAACTGTCTCTCCCCTGTCTATAGGTACCAAATGCTAAGCGCTATGTTCACTCTAGAGCCCAGGGTTGGGGAATTAGGAAAGGGTAGCAGATTTAGCAAATAAAAATATACCTTAACTCATTCAATTTGAATTTCAGGTAAATAAAATTAGTTTCTCTTAATTTCTTGTAAGTATGTTCCTTGCAATATTTAGAATATATTTATGCTAAAAAATTATGTCACTGGGCTGGAGTTGTAGCTCAGTGGTAGAGCGCTTGCCTAGCATGTGTGAGGCACTGGGTTCAATTCTCAGCACCACATATAAATAAATAAAATAAAGGTCCATCAACAACTAAAAAAAATATATTTAAAAAAATTATGTCAC
>PVHX01016862.1:0-41961 GCA_004024805.1 Geosciurus inauris
GGCCTTTCTTGTCTGGCGCAGGCAACTTCGGTTTCTGCCTCCACCGTCTCCATCTGCCGTGGGTGTGCGCGCACGCGCGTGTATGTGTGTGTCCCCATGTCCCTCTTGTTATAAAGACTCCATTTATTAGGTTAGGGCCCAAACGAAGCTATTATGACCTGATTTTAATTTGATTCTATCTGCAAAGACCCTGTTTCCAAATAAGGCCACCATCCCAGGTTCTGAGCACACAGGAGTTGGCAGCACTAATGATTTGACCTGGCACAGCCCTGAAGCCCCGCTTTCGGTTCTCTTTGCTTAATCACTAGTTCATCAGATTTTTTATTCAGTACCTGCTGTGTGGCGGGCGGGGCGGGGTGCGGGAAAACAGTAAGAGGGCGAGAACCCACTCCCCCTCCACTGCCCCTAAAGCTTACGATCCCAGGGAAGACAGAGACTAGGGTGTGCGGAGCATTTCAGCATTTTAGCTAGTAGACCATGGTTCTAGTTTCATGACTTTGTGAGTCTGTGGAATAATCCACTGAAGTACACGCTCTTAAAATGTAGCAAAATAGGGGCTGGGGTTGTGGCTCAGTGGTAGAGCACTGGCCTTGCATGTGTGAGGCACTGGGTTCGATTCTCAGCACCACATATCAATAAATAAAATAAAGATCCATTGGCAACTAAAAAAATGTTTTTCAAAAAATGTAGCAAAATGTTATTTATCCTCCTGGAAAATTAAGGATCCTCTTAAGAAGATCCTTACTCCTTAAGATCCTTACTCCATAAGAGCTACCCTAATCAAGATGCAAAGAATGGAACCCCACACCCATCACACATCACTACACACCTGTACAAGTTTAGCTTACATTTTAGGGAGGGAAAACACGTTTTTAAAAAGTCTCATTTAGTATTGGTCAGCGACAGTCATCTTTGTTACTTGGGCTTCAGAGGCTTAGCAAAAGCCATCACCAGAGAAGAGCTGGTGGTATAAGTGGGGGAGACTGTGGAGCAATAGCAGCTGCCCCCCAGGACACTGTCCAAAGGGCACTGGTGGAGAGGAGGAGGCCTGAAGGAAGCACACGCTTCCTTCAGCCAGAAAGATGAAGTCTCCCCAGCGTCTCTGATGTCACTGTGAGTAGTTTCCCTGTACACTGTCAGGAGCAGAAATGGTGTGACGGGAACAACAGGCTATTGCAGGAAATTCACCCACACCCCCTTCATCGCCAGTGCCACCTTTTCTAGGTGAGTGGTTGACACCTGTGACCTCTGGAGGAGTCCCCCTGGCTGATGGAGCCCTTTGCCAGACACTCTTGGGGCATGCCACCCTGCCCCTTCTCCTGAGAAGCTAATGTGTCCCTAAAGGGTTCTAAAAGCCTGCCCCCCTCTGCAGTCAGGGCAATCCCTCTTCTTGCTGTCCCTTCCCTCTCTGCCTTTCTTACCAGTATCTCCTGAGCAGATCCTCTTCCATAAGCCATATGCCTCCAACTCCCTGGCTCAGGCTCTATTTCTGGAGAAGGCAACCTATGAAGGGGTCCTTAAGGGGTGGTTTTTAACTCAGACAGCTAACTCTAATTCTGAGGGTAAGCCTGACACCTAACTAGTCGCTCCTTTCTTATACTCAGTCTCATAATATTATCCAGTCTTTCTTGCTACCAAAAGTCTCCACCAGAAATAAATTTCAAACTGGCTTTCATGGAAGTCTAGTCCTCCTACAAATTCAAAATAAAATTTTGATAAGAACCCACAATCAATTCAATGAGAGAAGCTGTGTTAGTCAGCTTTCCATTACTGCAACAAATACATTAGATAATGAAGTTACAAAGAAAAAAGGTTTATTTTGTTTCACAGTTTTAGAAGTTTCAGTTCACGATCAATTAGTCCTTTTCCTCTCAGCCCATGATGGCGCATCTTGGCAAGAGCATATGGGAGAGAAAAACTACTCACCCCCTGGCTGGAAAGCAAGAGAGAGATAGAGGAAGAGACTGGGGTCCCACAAACCCCACTACAGCATGCTCTCAATGACCTAAAGACCTCCCAATGGGCTCCACCTCTTAAAGTTTCCATTACCTCCCAAAAGTACCAAGCTGAGGAAAAAAAACTTTTGCCACATGGACCTTGGGGGACACTTAAGATCCAAGCTATAGCAGAAATGGTCATAATAAATAGCTCCTTGACTCACTCTAGCTTAGAAGAAGAACCATAACTGCAAGTTCAAGTTTCCAAACTCTAAGGCCTCCAACTTCTTTCTCTTCCCACCAAGAGTGAACTCTAGGGATTCAAAGCCTGGGCCAGGAATAGGGTCCGACCACGGCAGGACCACCATGTCCATTAACGGCTGCAGCATCGTTTCTTTCATTTGCCTCCATCTTTCCCTTCCCCCCTTCTTTCAGGAGTCACTAAAAGAGTGCAGGAACTCTGCACAGTTACTAACTGGTTTTTCTCACACACCTGGGGCTTACCTGCCTAATCCAGCTGCTTGGAGGACTTCAAAGGCTGAAGTCTAGCTGCAGCACAGCTCCCAACTCTATGCTCTCTCTCCCTCTGTTCCACTCTGTTGCTTCTGGATCAAAGGAACTATTCAGATATTTTTTTTCTTTTGAAGTTTATGAAAATGAGAATAAGAGGGAACAAAAGTTGTCTCTGGGTCAAGAGTGCATTAGAAGAGCTGGGTCAGGTGGTGCACGCCTGTAGTCCCAGCAGCTCGGGAGGCTGAGGCAGGAGGATTGCAAATTTAAGGCCAGCCTCGGCAACTTAGCGAGGCTCAAGCAATTTAGTGAGACTCTATCTCAAAATAAAAAATAGTAAAGGCTGGGGATGTGGCTCAGTGGTTAAGCACCCCTGGGTTCAATCCCTAGTAACAAAAAGAGAGAGAGAGCACAATATGAAGAAGGCTAGATGTTTGACCTGGGCTTGGAGGGGTGGTGGTGTGGTCTCCCTCTCACCGTTGTCTTCTATAGCACCCTATTCCCTGGGATATAAAGGAGACACCAAACTCAATTCTTGTGTTCACTGAAGGGGAAAAGTACACCTTACCAAGCCTGAGCATTTATGCTTGTCCTTAAAAGTGTTTGCAAATCAGTTTAAACAAAAACATTATGTTCTCTGGATTATCACATCCTGAGTGAGCACAAGGACCAGAGCGCTGCGTTGGCTCCTGGGAACCAGGAACCCAGAGGCCTTGCCTGGCCTTTTCTCCCCTGCCCCTTCCAGCTTCCTCAGTATTGCAACAGACTAAGCACACCCAGGGCGACGCCTGACGGGTCTCCACCCTGTGCTGAGCTTGCAGGCTGGAGGAAGCGTGTTCCTGCGTGCCCTCCTGCGTCTTGCGGGCACCCCACTCGTGCAGTGCGGAAGTAGAGGCAGAGGAAAACTCGGCACAGCAAACCCAGGTCAGGAAGGGGAGCTCCCCCACAGCTGCACCCTGGGTATCTACCAGGCCTGTTGTTTGGAGGGTGTCAGAAGAACCGTGCCAAGCGGTACAACTTGGGTCCAAAAGAAATACTTGGCAAGGAAGGTGCCTGGCGTAAGACAATAGGCAGCTTTCTGACTTAGACGTAATTAGACAACCAGAGCAATATCATGAATCACAGTGCTGTCGGCTGTGGGGGAGTTTGTGAATTTATAAGTGCCTATGTGGATATTTACAAAGGGCAGGGTTTTCTTGAAGGGTTAATTAGAACTTGTGACAGGTTTTTCTTAAACAAAACTTTTGTCATCTCAGTTTTATTTCCTAGGATTCTATTGAACTCCGTGTTTGAAACCTTTGATAGGCCTGACACGCTCAAATTCTAGAATTAAATCTGCAGATTTTCAGAGAGCCCCTGGAAGTTCTAAAAACACATCCTACACATAATTATATAAATTCATTTTTAATATATGTTCCAAGGGCTGGGATTGTGGCTCAGTGGTAGAGTGCTTGCCTCGCATGCGTGAGGCCCTGGGTTCGATCCTCAGCACCACGTACAAAGCAATCAAAAAAAAAATAAAGACATTGTGTCCATCTACAACTAAAAAAAATATTTAAAAATATATATATATGTTCCAAAATTCTATGGGATTCCTAGAAATCTGGTATCCCTTAGTACACTGGTATCAGACATAATTCTAATGCCAAATTATACACTACAGGAATAACCACATTTTGTTATCATGAGTGGTCATCTTTATTTTTTTAATTTGTTCTTTTTGGTTATACATGACAGTAGAACGTATTTTGACATATCATATATAAGGGCTACTTTAAGTCTTATCTTTATTCTTGTGGGTTTCTGGAAGGTTTTACAAATGACTGTAATCAAGTTCTGTGTCTTCAAGGAAATTCATGGAAGGGATGACGAGAATTCTGACAAGCATAGATGGCCTGCAAGTTTGGATAGGGCACAAACTTTCAAAAACTCGAATGAAAAAACGGGTGGGCTGGGTATGGTGGACTTAGCCTATAATCCCAGCAGCTCAGGAGGCTAAGGCAGGAGGATGTCAAGTTCGAGACCAGCCTCAGCAATTTAGGCCTTAAGCAACTCAGCAAGACCCTGTCTTAAAAAATAAAAAGGGCTGGGGATATGGCTCGGTGGTTAAGCACCCCTGGGTTCAAAGCCCAGGAAAGGAAAGAAAGAAGAAATAACTTGATGGGTTCCTAAAAGTGTGAAACTAGACAGAACAGAAATTAACTTGAGACTGAATTCACTGATGAAAAAGTTACTGGTTTCGGGGCTGGGATTGTAGCTCAGCGGTAGAGCGCTTGCCTCGCATGCGTGAGGCCCTGGGTTCGATCCTCAGCACCACATACAAAGCAATAAAATAAAGACATTGTGTCCATCTACAACTAAAAAAAAAAAAAAAAAGTTGCCGGTTTCTAGGACCTTTTGTTCCAGTCTAAACTCACTGCCTCGAATTCCTGAAGCTGACAGGACGTTAAACTCAGGAAACAAAGAAGCTGCCCCCCACCCCCGCCCTCATTCTTGAAGTGCCTTGAGAGGGACCTGATTGCTAGGGACCTGACTTTCACTATGTCCTAGTTGGATTCTAATTGACACTGGAGTCACTTAAACCGTCTTCCACACACCTCTTACCTATTTGCGCCTCAAACCCTAGACTCCTGCAGTCAAGGTGTCAAATTCTTGCCTTGGTTATCATTGCTATTGTGGTTTTGCCTTGTTTAAATGGCTTGTCTTTTGTGGGTCTCAGTGTCTTGGAACTAAGACTAAAACCAAAATCGTGGTTAGCTCCGTACCTAGAAAATACTCCCAAGCCACGGCCCCACCAGCCCCTACTGACTTCAGAAACGTTCACCTTTGACCTTCCTGAAATTGGATTTTCAACTGCTTGCTTGCTGCTTGAATTTGACCTCAAGCTCCCAAACTTGCTACATGACCACAGATGCCAAATACACCTCCTGATGAGCGACGTGACTCCCTGGGATAGCTCCTTCCCAGAGACGTGGAATCTCTTAATTCTTAGGTTGCCTTGCGGTGGAAAGTGTTTGATCCAAGGCGGGAAATGTCAAGGAAAAATCAAAATGGAGTAGCATTAGTTCACAGCACTTAAAATGGGGTCAGGAGGCCACGGTTAATCAGATCTGAGACACCACCACAGCTGAACCCTTGGACTGGCCTGCAGATGTGTCCTCCTGGGGCTCACCTTTGAAACGTGTTAACCTCTGTTAATCTTCCATGCAACAGACCCCTTCCTCCAGACTACCCAGAGACTGAGAATGCACCCAATCCTTCTTCCAAGACTGCTTAACTTTTGACAGCACCAGTGATAATTCCTGACAGATGATGTAATTTCCAACACTTTGTGATTTAAATCTATAACTATAGCCAACATTTGGTAAAACCTCTGAGTACATTTTTGAGACTGCTTGAATCTCTATTTTCCCAGGTTATGATTCTTATTAGCCCCAAATAAATTTTCTTTGTTCTCAACTAGATTAATTTTATTCTTGATCAACAATAGAAACCTCTTTCCCAGGCCTATTATCTTCCAGCCTCTAGTATAAGGCTAATTCTCTATCCCTTTGAAGAAACCTGTTTTTGCTATTGAAAGCTTTTGTTTCCTCTTTCTCCCTGGAATTCAGGAGTTTTGCCAGGATTGGCCCTTATCTTTTCAGAGGTTATCTACCTGGGTTTCTGTGAGTCTTTAGAAAAGTCTTTATTATCAGACTGTTAAGGTACCTGTTTTCTCCATCTTCCTGTGGTTCTTTTTCACCTTGAAATCTGTCTTCTGGGTCCATTCTTTCTTTTATAATTTACATTTTCTCAATTTTTTCCCTGTATTCCAATTATTGAGATTTCAAAAGAGATCATTCTTTTCCCAACTTATCTGATGAATTTTCAAATTTGAAAAACCATGGGCCTTCTTTTGGACTCAGAATACCAATTTTTAAACATTTGAATAGAATCTCTTTGAAAGGACTCTTGGCTATTGTTTGGTTTAAGTCCCCATCTGGTCCCTACATCATTCTTCATCAGTGGGAGACAGTTCTGGCTGTTCAGCTTGGTGTCCCTTCCTTTGCTTGTGCTCTTTGTCCTGCTTACAGCGTCCCATCTCCTCAGCACCCAGGTCAGGTGTCTTGAGTCTCTCAAGAAGTGATGTAAGGGGGCTGGGGCTGGGGCTCAGTGGTAGAGCGCTTGCCTAGCATGCGTGAAGCACTGGGTTCGATCCTCAGCACCACATATAAATAATAAATGAATAAAATAAAGATCCATCAACAACTAAAAAAAAATTAAAAAAAAAAAAAGAAGTGATGTAAGTTTCCCACAGGTGTGGTGGTGCACACCTATAATCCCAGCAGCTCAGGAGGCTGAGGCAGGAGGATCACAAGTTCAAGGCCAACCTCAGCAACTTAGTGAGGTCCTAAGCAACTTAGTGAGACCCTGTCTCAAAATAAAAGGGCTGGGGATGTGGCTCAGTGGTAAAGTACCCTTGGGTTCAATCCTCAGGACCAAACAGAAAACAGAAATAAGTTTCCACATTTGTGGTTGAGGGATGAGCACTCAGCACATCCCAGGGTATCTGCTGAAGCTCAGGAAGAAAGTGCCACTTTCTCTAGGCTACCCAAGTACAGGTAGCAACTATAGCCTATAGACAGGGATTAAGAACAACTGAGTTACCTGTGAAGCTGCCCTCCAGGTCCTCCAAAATATAAAGGCTTAAAAAAATAGCCATGTTGGGCTAGGATTGTGGCGCAGTGGTAGCGTGCTCGCCTAGCATGCGTGAGGCACTGGGTTCGATCCTCAGCACCACATAAAAAAATAAAGATATTCTGTCCACCTACAACTAAAAAATAAATATTAAAAAAAAATCTTTCTTTAAAAAAAAAATAGCCATGTATTTTCTCATAATTTTATGGATCAGCCATTTGGACAGAATCGGCTTCCTTCTGCTCTGGCTTGGGCCTTCCAATGCAGGTGCAGGCATCTAGTGGCTGGACTGGAGCTGGATTGTCCAAATGGTGTCACTCTTTTTTCTGACAGTTCCTGCCAGCTCTTAGCTGGGTGCCTTGATCTCCTGGGTGTGATCCTTCCTCCTGGAGACAGAGCTCCTGGACAGGCTGGCAGAGGGTTCTGAGAACACAAGAACAGAAAGTGCAGGACCACTCAAGGCTAAGTCTTGGAAGGCATGCAGCATGGCCTCTGTCACATTCTGTGGGACAGAGAAAGTCTTAGGGCCAGTCCAGAGTCAAGGGTGAGTAAACAGAAGAACCGCTTGTTGGGAGGAGGACAAACCTGCATTGCCAAGGGGTGGGCCTTCAAGGATGGGAGGACTTTCTAAAGCCAGCTTTGTCAGCAAGCCAACAATACTGACCCTGGGTTTGCCTGTGGTCCAGTGCCTGGCAGTGGGGGCAGATACAGTCCTTCAGAGTCCCATCTTTCCCAGATCCAGGGTCTGACCCAACCCCTCACTTTTCAGTCTGCCCAGGGCCCCAACAGCCAACATTCATACAGTGTTCCCCAGGTTTCCAGAACGGGACCTAGCGTGTTAATGGGCATGGCAATTCTTTCAAAGTCGGCACTGTTATCGTTCCCATGTCTGAAGAGGAGACAGAGGCAGAGAGTTCGTCTCTTGGCTCAGCTCACACACGAATGAGGATTGAGTCCAGGCTTTGGGATCCACCCGCTTCGACACACTGCTGCCTCCATGGGTCTTCTTGGGAGGTGTGTGGGGTGTCCTCCTGCCTTCCTTTTCTCATCCAGGGAGGCCAAGCAAAGGGATTCTGGGGTGATGGTGCCTGCAGCAGACACCCCAACCCTCTCCACCAACTGTCTCCCAGGGAGGCGGGCGGGCAGAGGTTGGCAAGACCTCTGAGATCCTGGGCTCCCTGGGGGAGAGTGGCAGGTAAAGACTTGTTTGGTGCTAAGGCAGGGGATTGTCACTGAGAGCAAGCAGCCAAGAGGAGGGCATGCCTGGTCTTGCTTCCTGGGAGAAAGGTTAGCACGTGGGCCTTCTCCAGGAGAGCTCCGGTGGAGGACACAGAGTAGGGGCTCCAGCTGAGGTCACCGCTCGGCACCCCCAAAACTACACACCTGTGTGTCCTCACAGATGCAGTTTCCGCTGTGTTCTCTTTTTGCGAGTCCAGCTCTCAGATGGTGCTCTTATAAGGTATAAAGTTAGAGCCAAATAAGAGCCACATGACCAGGCAGCCCAGACGATATCCAAGATGTCGCCACTGGAGCTGTCCATTTGAGATCACACCCTTATGTCACTGCTTCCAGGAATCTGCTTTTAAATAATTTTATTGTTTTTTTTCCTCTTTGTATAAGTCCAATAGATTTGTTTTTCTATGAAGAAAATTGGTTTCAGAATTGTTAATTTGAAATGTAATGGACACTTTAAAAAAAATTTTTTTTTAGTTGTTGATTGACCTTTATTTATTCCTTTATTTATATGCGGTGCTGAGGATCGAATCCAGTGCCTCCCACATGCAAGGCAAGTGCTCTACTACTGAGCCATAATCCCAGCCCTGTAGTGGACACTTTTAACAATAACTTTATTTTCTAAAGATGGGTGGATTTGTGGATTTGCGAAGGCCACTTTCTGCCCATGGACCTATATCTATGTCACAGTCATGTTCAAATAAATGCAAATATAGTACTGGCCAGCTGATGTGCAAAAGAAAACCAGAAAGAAGAAGGTACTCTGCCTCCACCCCTGCTCTTATGGGATGGTTTGCATTATAGCTTCAATTCAGACAAGATAAACATGCAATTGAAATTCACCTACAACCCAAGCGAGAATTTGCTAGTGCAAGTTACTTTATATCAAACAACAAGCAGCACATTGATAAATTTGGATTCCACCAGATTTATAGACTACTGGAACAAAAACTATAGGACAAAAATGGAACTATGCTTAGCCTGCTGTCGACCAGAAGCCTCACCAATAACATAAACAGTCTACAAACATGTAATCTGCTTGTCATATGTATTATATGCAGTGAAAGATATGCAAGAAGTTACTCTTCAGTGCAGTTTTCAAGTTACTGGAGCAATAAACTACTGGCGTGAGATGATTAGCCTTATATGAATTTTTTTGGGGGGGGTACCAGAGATTGAACCCAGGGTGTTTAACCACTGAGCCACATCCCCAGCCCTGTTTATTTATTTATTTAGAGGCAGGGTCTTGCTAAGTTCCTTAGGGCCTCACTAAGTTGCTGAAGCTGGCTTTGAACTTGCGATCCTCCTGCCCCAGCCTCTACAGCTTCCGGGATTACCGGTGTGCACTACCATGTTGGGCTTACATGGTGTTTTAAGCAGATATTTGTAACATTTGAGCTCATAACCATAGCAACAGGAGGAGGCTGTGAAATCACTATGCTAGTACAGTATGTCCCGATTTCCTGCAGTTATGATTTAGTATTGTTTGTTTACATATTTCTTTACTTTTGTTTACATTTCTCTCAGCTGCAAAGGGTGCCATGCATGTGTTTGTGTGCATGTGTTTTGCTAAATTTTAACTTTTATAATAGACTTGTGTACATTTATGGTAGTAAATAATAGACTACTAGTATAAAATAGACTATTGGTGGCAAATATTAGACTATCATCTACATATATTTTTTGCATCGATGACATACATTTTAAATTTTTTTTAGGCTACATGGCTCACCTGCAAGTGTTTTAAAATTGCCATTAATATCAAACAAAAAAAAAATCACATATAAGTGGACCCATATCATTCAAGGGTCAACTGTATATCTAATAACTTCAAATAACATTGTTGTGGTTTGGACATGAAGTGTCCCCTGAAAGCTGAGGTAGGAGACCATGCAGGAAAACTCAGGAGTGAGCTGATTAGCTGTAATGGGATCAGTGGATTCATCCATTTGATGGACAAATCATTTGAAAGGACTATTGTACTGAGAGGTGACTATAGGCAGGTAGGGTGTGGCTGAGGGAGGTAGCACTGAGGTGTGCCTTTGGGGGTCTATGTTGTCCCTGGCTGCCATGGGCAAGCAGTTTTCCACCTGCCATGTGCTTCCCCCCGTGATGTTCTGCTTCATCTAAGGCCCAGGGCAGTGGAGTCCACCGACCACGGATTGAGACCTCAGAAACCGTGAGCCTAAAATAAACACGTTGATCATAGCAACAAAAAGCTGAGTAACACATCCACGAAGCAAGAACCGGAAGAACAAAAGGAAGAAATAGACAAATCCAAACCTGTCTTAGAAGTAAGTGAGGTGTTTCCTTCTCAAGTTAAACACATACCTTCCTTATCCCACAGCATTCCACATACATACATCTACCAAGAGAAATAGACACCTGCACATGAAAAACTTCCTATCACAGTGTTCAGAAGAGATCCATTCATTCATAACAGCCAGAAACTGGAAACCATGCAAATATCCAAGAATGAAAGAATAGATGAAAATTGTATGTTGTATTTGTACAATGGAATAATAAATGCTTAGAACAAAAAGGAACATACCACTAATGTGTGCATTCACAAATACATACAGTAAGGTTACATTTTTATGAAGTTTGAGAATCATCAATACTAACTTACACTGAAAGACTTCAGAGTAGTGGTTATTACAGGAGGAGGAGTTCAACTGGGAAGGTTACAAGGAATGGAAACGTCTACATTTTGATGGGGTTTGGCTTGGGGCAAATGCAGTTATCAGAATACATGAACTGCATACTAACATGTATGTTTCAGTGTATGTAAATTTTTCCTCAGTTTAAAAATACGGGATGGCAAAAAAAGGAATCAATATAATCCACAGTAATACAAGAGAAAGAAAAATTAATATGCTTATCTCAATTGCAGAAAATGCATGTGACAAAATTCAATACATGTGAATTTTGCGATCACTTGTGATCCTCCTGCCTCAGCCTCCCCAGGAGCTGGAATTAAAGACACACACCACCACATCCAGCACTATTTATGATTTAAAAAATTTTAACCAGACTAGAAATAGAAGGGAGCCTCTTTAATCCAATCAGACAGCTACAAAAAAATTAAGGCAGCAACAAATATCACTCAGAATAATAGAATGTTAAAAACAACCTCCAGAGAGGGGGAAAAAGATAAAGATAACAGCTGTTACTGCTACTATTCAACATTAAATTGGACACTCTAGCCACTGCAGTAAGGCAGGAAAAAAGACATAAAATGAGTAAGGATTGGAAAGTCATTATTGTCTTAATGCAGGATAGTACTCATGGAAAATCCAAAATAATCTATAGATTATTATAATCTATAATAATCTATAAATTATTATAATACTTTAGCAGCATATGGTGGCACACACCTGCAGCCCCAGCTACTTGGGTAGTTGAGGCAGAAGGATTGCTTGAGCCCAGGAGTCCAAGGTCAGCCTGGGTATCAGACAAAGACCCTGTGCAGTACTAGGGATCCAACCCAGGGTCTTGTGTTTGGTAAACTATTATAGTTAATATGTGAATTTAGTGAAATCTCTAAACATCAAGTCAACTAAACAAACCATTATGTTTCTACATGTCAGTAACTAACAGGTAAGAAATGGTTTCTTTTTGATACGAGATCTTACTATGTTGCCCAGTCTGGTCTTGAGAGCAAGAGATTGAAACGTGTCAGGCAGACAGAGTTAAGGACATCCTCCTCAGAAGTTTACAAATAGGGTGGACAGCTTGTGACCTATTGAGTCCATTGGAGCATGCAGCCGTGCACTTGGAACCCTGAGTCAGCCCCCAAGGTGAAGTGAGGCATGACCAACAACTGAGTGGACAGGGGCACGTGAACACCAGATGCCCTCGAGTGACTGGACTCAAAAACCCACTTCTTTAAAAAGCCTGTGGTCTTTAAGGTCACCTAACTCCCCTCTAAACTTATCCCATAAACTCCTAGATGACAGCCACCTACCTGTTGGCACCCCTCCTCCGGACCCTCCCCAGCAGGAGCTCTTCTTTCTTTCTGTTACTAAATCCTGTTACTTTGCTCTCACTCTTTGTGTCCAGGGAGCTCATTCTTCAAATTGTGAGACAAAGAACCTCCAAATCCTCCCTTCTCAGTCCCAAACCCATAAACTCAAGTGACCTTCTTCAGCCTCCCCAAAAGCTGGGACTACAGGCATGTCCTGCCACACCTAGTTCAAGAGATGAAATTTTAAAACAACATTGTTTATAATAACATCAAAAAGGCCCAGACATTTAGGAATAAATCCAAGAAAAAATGTGCACAATTCTACACTGAAAACTATAAAACCTCTTTGAGAAATTAAAGAACCCAAATACATGGAACTATATGCAATGTTCATGAATTGGATGATTCCTTACAATTCAAGTATCACATCTACCCAAATTCAACTACAGATTTAATATGATCTTAATAAAGGCCCAACCAAGTGTTCTGTAGAAACCAACAAGCTGATTCTAAAATGCGTGTGAAAATACTAAAGACCAAGAATAGCTGAGGCGGTACTGGAGAGACCACCAAGGCTGATTACCAGATTACCAGATCTGCAGATGCTTGTATAGCTACAACAGTGAAGGCACTGCAGTAGGCGCCAGGATAGACTAGACAAAGGAACAGAGTCCAGACAAGATGAATCAAATGAAATGTCTGTAACAGAACCATCCTAAAAGAATCACTGAAGAAAACAAAGGTCCATCGACAACTAAAAAATAGATTTAAAAGAAAAGGGGGAGGAGGTTGTGGCTCAGTGGCAGAGCACTTGCCTAGCATGTGTGAGGCACTGGGTTCGATTCTCAGCGACAAATAAATAAGGTCCATTGACAACTAAAAAATAGATTTAAAAAAAAAAAGAATCACTGACGAATGTTTTCCAAACAGAAAGCACATGATGAAGGAAAGAAATGTGGGACATCAGGAATGAATAAAGAAAAATGGAGTCAAAATAGAGGTAAATACAATAAACTATCATCCTCCCCTTAAGTTTTCTAAACCATGTGGATGTTTAAAGCAAAAATCATAACATTGTTTGAAGTGGTTCTAAATATATGTAAAAACATTTAAGACGATTATAATTGGAGGAAGGTAAAGAAACCTCAATAGAGCTAAAGTTTATATCCATTCAAACTGGTAAAACGTGGGAAGCAGTGTACTTTAATGGATTCCAAATGTACAAGGCAATATCCAGAGAAAAATAATATTTAGAACAACCTCCTAAAAAGCTATACAAAGAGGCCTTCTCCAAAATACTACAGGGAGGCTGAGACAGGAGGATCGCGAGTTCAAAGCCAGCCTCAGCAACGGCGAGGCACTAAGCAACTCAGGGAGACCCTGTCTCTACATGAAACACAAAATAGGGCTGGGGATGTGGCTCAGTGGTGGAGTGCCCCCGAGTTCAATCTCCAGTACCAAAAAAAAAAATACTATACATAAATCAAAATGGAATGCTAAAAATAAAGCAACCTGCAGGAAGCTTAAAAAAAAAGTTACAGTGGGGCAAGTCAAGGGAAGTGGGAAAAACAGCAAGCCAGGCCAAAAGTGGGGCAGAGGCAAGGGCATAGGTGTGACATCAATATGCACATGTGGGGCCTCCAAGGAGGTAGGTCATGCTGGCCCAGAAAACATCACATGAGCAGTAGGCAAGGTCCAAAGCATAGCCTTGAAGGAGAGACATCAGAACTTGGACTTGTTCTCTAGGCCCCGGGTCTGAGGACAAAGTTCAGATTGTGAGCTCCCTGTGAGAAGTTTGTTTTTCAAAATGAGTAGTTACTAACCATTTTCCTCCTGCTCTTCTCTTTTCCCAAAAGTCAACAACCCAAACTTCTAAATTACATGCTTGCATTGGTGCTTTTTATGTTTCAGATTTTAGGCACAAATACTGATGTATCACATAGAAGATGCAGATTTAGTTCCCTGCCCTCACCCCTCACACGCATGCACATTTCCTACTCTGCACTTACTCATATAATTTTGGTTAGTCTAGAATTCAGTGCGCACATTACTATACTTATGTAAATGCTATCCACAATGGGACCATGTACTTAACTAAAATTGTTTTGCTTTTCTTGCTCAACTTTGCCCCCACTGACATTGAAACTTGCTGTATTTGGGGATTTGCTTTGTTTTCTATGTAGCCATCAGTAAGTTCATACCAGACTTTATCAGTTGCCTAAATGTCCATTCAAACAGTTCATTCACACCAAGGATTTTATGAGTTTCATTATAAGAAGAAAGGTGTCCCTGAACTTCTAACATTCTGTGGGCTTGTCCTCATTGGCTGGCCGGTGTTTTCATGGTCATCCTGGCAATTGATACTTTGGTGTTGTATCTCCTTTCGGTACCCTATGTCGTCTTCCTACTCCACATCCTCACTTTGTGTAAGCAAGTCCTCTGATAACTTCCTTTTGAAAAGGAGTATAAGTGAGGAAAAGTTTTGGAGACATTAATTCTGTAAAAGCCTGGTCTGTTATTGATTGATAGTTTGGCTAGGTTGGAAAGTTTTTTCATAATTTCCAAGGCTTTGCCCCATTGTTTTCTAACCTCTACTTTGAAAAACCCAAAGTCATTCCTGAATCTTTATCCTGTGTCCTAATTATTCTCTCTGGAATGTTGTAGAATCTTTTCTGGGTATTGGGGACCCATTCACTCAAGAAACTTATATCTTTCAATTCTACAAAAAAATTACTAAAGAATTATTTTCATTGCCAAGCATGGTGGTGTACATCTGGAATCCCAATGACTCAAGAGACTGAGAGGAAGGAGGATCACAAGTTTGAGAACAGCCTCAGTAACTTAGCAAGGCCCAAAGCAACTTAGTGAGACTCTGTCTCAAAATAAAAACTAAAAAGGGATGGGGTTGTGATAAAACATCTCTGGGTTCAAGCACAAGTATCATAAAAAATAGAAACATTTTTTTCATTGGTGATTTGTACCCTTTTTCTCTCTCTTTCTGGAACTTCTATTATTTGGGCTTCAGGCCTCCTCTACGTGTCCTCTAGTTTCTCTTATTCTTCTCTGCTCTTCGCCATCCATTCATACTTGTCTTCCTTTCTGGAAACTCTCAGCCTCCATATATTCCATTAGTATGTCTGACTCCATTAACATACCACATCTTCAACGGGGACCGCTGTCCTCTAGACCAAGGCTCTAACTTTCCAAAGGAAAACACCTTTGGGCTTTTGCCAGATGCTACTGTTTGGATATGCTTTATATTCCTAAGGTTTATGTACTGGCAACTTGGTCCTCGATTTAATGGTATTGAGAAGAGTGAATCTTTAAGAGGCATGGCCCACCTAGTGGTTGATGATGTCATCTTGGGGGCACCACCCTTGTGAAGGCATCAACGCAGGTCTTGCTCCTGAGACAGGGTTATTTTAACATCAGCCTGGCCCCTCCCCTTGGGTCCTCTTCCTGTCTCCCCACGTAATCCCCTCCACGCCTGCTCCCACCACTGTGATGCCGTCTGCCATGGGCCCTCACTGGAGCCAAACAGGTCTCAGCAACTTGCTCTTGAATCTCCAGAGCCATGAGTTAAACCTCTTTACTTTGAGTTATCAAGACTCAGGTATTTTTTATAGTAACACAAAACAGACTAAGACACTAGGGTTGGGAGGGGCAGTCTAGGGGGGAAATAAGGTATGGAAAGAAATCTTGTTAAATAGATTCCCAATCTTCACCCCTTCATCCTATTTCCAGAGGTGCGAGATGTCAACCCTCCGAACCATTTTGAAGATTCTCTGGCATAACTTGATGTGGTTTTGCTCTTCACTAAATAGTTTAGTATTCAGCTGTCTAGAGATGTTAAATCAGTCACTGCTGATCCTTCTGTTTTAATTTCCAGAACATGTGGTTGTAGTCTACAGCCCTGCCTTTGCCAAGCTTTCTGGCTTGTGCTTTCCTCACCTCCATACTGGAGGCTGAACCCCAGGGTGTTTACCACTGAGTTACATCCCTAGTCCTTTCTATTTTTGAAACAGGGTCTTGCTGAGTTGTTGAGGCTGGCCTCAACCTTGCAATTCTTCTACCTCAGCCTCCCGACTACCTGGGATTACAGGTGTGTACCACCTAAATTGCTTGGCTTGTGTTTTCAAAATCTCTATATTCCATTATAGTGGGATTTCAGGAGAAAACATAATTAAATACATGAATTTAACCTGTCCTTGTTACATAAAGATCTAAGAGGAATGGTTAGTCAGGTGTTTTATTTTCAAGTTCCTTTAAATGTTCAATATAAGCCTTTCTGTATTAGTGCATGTTAATTATATGGTGGTTTTCATTCTGGTGTATTCGTGCATATATAAAAACATAATTTGAGCCAGGTGTGGTGGCAAACGCCTGTAAACCCAGCAGCTCAGGAGGCTGAGGCAGGAGGATCACAAGTTCAAGGCCAGCCTCGGAAACAGCAAGGCACTAAACAACTCAGTGAGACCCTGTCTCTAAATAAAATACAAAATAGGGCTGGGGATGTGGCTCAGTGGTGAAGTATCCCTGAGTTCAATCCCTGGTACCAAAAAATAAAAAAGAGTTCCACATCTTTAATCAAAAGGGCAATGCAAATCAAAACTACAGTGAAGCCGGGCGCGGTGGCGCATGCCTGTAATCCCTGCACTTTGGGAGGCTGAGACAGGAGAATTGTGAGTTCAAAGCCAGCCTCAGCAATGGCGAGGCGCTAAGCAACTCAGTGAGACCCTGTCTCTACATAAAACACGAAATAGGGCTGGGGATGTGGCTCAGTGGTCAAGTGCCCCTGAGTTGAATTCCCCAGTACCAAAAAAAAAAGAAAAAAGAAAGAAAAAGAGGGAGTCTTTTGTGACCTTACACAGATCAGATCCCAGAACTCAGGGAGATATGGATAATTCCCCCCAACCATAAAATCTGTAAGAACAGAATCCAATTAGAACTGGTCGGCATAGACCAAAGTGACCTAGAGTTGTCATGCACAACGGGGACTTGAAAATCTGATGTCGATCCTGCAGTCAGTCAAAAGTCAAGAGATAGGCCTGTGAGGGACTCTCTGGAAACTTTCCTGGAACCCTCAATAAAACTGGAGGATAGGAGAGCATGCTGTCTGTCTTCTCTCTGAGAGGACCCACTCTCTCCCTTGAGAGCATCCCCTTTCCCCTTTCCCATCCCTTCTAATAAACTCAAAAATCTTTCTCACTTAAACACAGGATCAGGGTTTGAAGGAGGGTCTTCGCATTGTGTCTGTTTCCCCGAAGTCCTCAGCACCGTAACAGCTTCAGCACCTGCACTGGTATTGATGGTTGTTTAGCAGCCTTCCACCCTGGAAGACTGTAACTAACTGCTAACGCGGAGTTCTCAGACTCTCAGATGGGGCTGCTCCACGTATCTGTACTCGGAACTGAGAAACCGCTGTCAGTGGTATGGAACACTGAACAGTAAGCCAAAAAGAGAGATGGTCAGATCTGCATTTTGTATGAATCACACAGGTGGCTAGCCGAGTGGAACGTGAATTTGGAAGGACAAGCTGGAAGTCAGGGAGGTGAGTTAAAAGACAATTGCCATCCAAGTGGGCTCGAGGCTCTGGGAGTTGGGGTAGAGAGATCAAGGTGGCAAATGTACTCAACTTGAATTTCAAACTAATGAAAAAAAATCATGAGTAATTTTAATACACATCATAGAAAAAGAGTAAGTCAAGCCGGGCGCGGTGGCTCAAGCCTGTAATCCCAGCACTCAGGGAGGCTGAGACAGGAGAATCGTGAGTTCAAAGCCAGCCTCAGCAACAGTGAGGTGCTAAGCAACTCAGTGAGACCCTGTCTCTACATAAAACACAAAAAATAGGGCTGGGGATGTGGCTCAGTGGTTGAGTATCCCTGAGTTCAATCCCCAGTACCAAAAAAAAAAAAAAAAAAAAAAAAAAAAAAAAAAAAAAAAAGAAAAAGAGTAAGTCAAAAAAGGATAAATTACTGATTTATTTTGAAATAATCCATGAGTTATTTGCAATGTTATAGCAGCACAATTGAAATTAACGACAGAATATAGTTTTGTTTCATATTTTCAACATTTTTGTTTCCTATTGTTATCAAGACCAATTATAATTATGCAAATTTTGACTATTGCTCTGTGAAAATACAAATAGGCAAATCAATTATCTATTGTCAAAATAAATTTCCATTTACAGCAAGATAATGTTTTTTAAGTCACCATTTTCAAGAAGTTAAAAAAAATCTTCCCATTAATAGGCCTAGAGAAAAAAACATAGAAAAGGAAGTTTTTAAATCCTGAAAGACATTAGGCTCTAATTGTGTGACTCACAAGTGCCAATCCACTTTCTGACTGATTCAGAACATCCTGGCTCATATTCAAAATGCGCCATTAACTGTACTTTGTCTTGCAAACTCAGTTTCTCCTCAACTTCAATTCAGTGCATAAATTTGCCTTCTTATAAATTCCTGACATACAACAGGGGCAATTTTCATCATCGCTTTTTGTTCATAAAATCATTAATCGTCTAAAAATGATTTTGATTGAAATGACAAAAGCCTCTGATATATAATTAGAACTTGTAATAAATGTTGATTGGGGACTTGATTGAAATTCATGCCATTTCAGATACTGAGAAATAAATTGATTTTAGTGAAAATGTGTTTGTGCAGAGCTGCTTTCACACGATTATTTCAGAACATGGAGTACTTGAAGTTTTGAACTTTCTGGGCTGTTTGTTTTTTGCTCATATGGCAGCTGGGGGCAGGAGTTGCTGAGAATTGAAGCCAGGTCCTTGGGTATGCTAGGCAACTGCTCTACCACTGAGCTACATCCCCAGACCAATCTCTTGGTTTTGCAAAACCATAACCATCTCAAGTGAAAAGCATATATATTTTTTTAAGTTTTTTTTTTTAAATGGGTTCTTGCCAAGTTTCCCAGATGGCCTCAGATAGGTGATCCTCCTGCCTCAGCCTCCCAAGTAGCTCCCACATGCCATTATGCCCAACTTTTAAACATTTGAATTCAAGTTAATCTTACATTTCTAAGATATCCAACAAAGTATATTTTAGATGTAGAAAAAATATAAGCTTATATATATTTTACACTGTCTTATGGAAATTTTCAAACATACACAAAAGGAGAACAGCAAGCTCCATGAGTCCCCTTTGGATATGCAACAAGGATTGTCCCAGAGCCAATCTTGCTCCATCTGTACATTTCCCAACTTATGGACCAGACTTTTGTTTTGTTGCAGTGCTGGGGATGAAACCCACACATGCTAGGCAAGTGCTCTACCATTGATCTACACCTCCAGCCCCAGACTTGATTATTTTTAACATATCTCATATATCATGTGAGTCCATCTGTAAATATTTCAGGGTTTGTGTGTGTGTGAGAGATACTGGGGAATGAACTCAGGGGTGCTCTACCACATCCCTACCCCTTTTTATTTTTTATTTTGAGACAGGGCCTTGCTAAATTGCACAGGCTGGCCTCGAACCTAGGGTCCTCCTGCCTTAGCCTCCTGAGTAGCAGGGATTACAGGCATGCACACTGTGTCAGGCATCCATATGTATTTGTAACAGATAAGAACTCTTTTAAAGAATAATTACAATGCTATTATCGCACCTTTAAAAAAATGTTAACTCCTTAGATTCACTACTGTGGTTTGGATCTGAGGTGTCCCCCAAACGCTCCTGTGTTAACACAGGCATATTCAGAGGCGAGAGGATTGGATTATGAGAGCCGCCTAATTGGTCCATCCTAGTTTGATTGTGCTAACTGGGTGATAACTACAGGCAGTTGGGGTGTGGCTCAAGGAGGGGTCATGGGGGCATACCCTAGAAGGCTACATCTTCCCTGCAGTATTTCCCCTCTCCCTGCTTCTTGGCTTCTAGGAGTGGAGCAGTTTTCTTCTTCCACACCCTTCCTTCATGGTGTTCTGCCTCACCTTTGGCCCAGAGTAATGGAGTCAGCTGACCACAGACTGAACCTCTAAAATTGTGAGCCAAAATAAACTTTTCCTCCTCTAAGTTGTTCTCGTCAGGTATTTTGGTCAGAGTGATAAAAAACTGAACTAACACAGTCCCCTAAAGGCCCATGTGTTAAAAGCTTAGTCCTCAGCCCATGGCTCCATTGGAAGGTGGTGTGGAACCTTTAAGAGATGGAGTCTTGTGGGAGGTCTTCCAGCCATTGGGAGGTGTGGCTTTGAAGAGGAAATTGGGCCCCCAGCCCCTTCTTCTTCCTGTCCTTTGAATCCTGGCCATGAGGTGAGCAGCTTTGTTCCACCACATGCCTCTGCCATGGTGGCTGCCAGGTCACAAAACCAAAAGCATGGGGTCAACTGACCATGGACTGAAACCTCCAAAACTGTGGACCAAAACAAACTTTCCAGTCTTTGTAAATTGGTCAAATCGTGTATTTCTTTTTTTTTTTTTTTTTTTTAAATATTTATTTTTTAGTTATAGGTGGACAGAATATCTTTATTTTTATGTGGTGCTGAGGATCGAACCCAGTGCCTCCCGCGTGCTAGGCGAGCACGCTACCACTGCGCCATAACCCTAGCCCCTCGTGTATTTCTTTATAGGAATGGAAAGGCAACTAACGCATTCACCAGATAATCGATTTATATGAAAAGTTCCCTTAAAAATAGAATCTTAAGAGGACAACTCAACAATGAAACCAACATTAAATTAAAAACCATTTTAATTGACTTCCAGCACAAGGAACTCGCAGACCCACTCCCAGTGAAACTGATGAAAAGACAACCATTTAAAGTATCTGAAAATGATCCTAAAGGTAGAGAGCAAACCAGCAAGCACCTGTGCAAGGAAATCTCCTAAATTTTGATGAGAGTTTGTAGTATGTGAACCAAACACCAGCCTTGAACTGCCCTCTCTCCCTGCTCCCAACTCTGGGAGACAAGACCTCTGCTCCAGATTGGTACAACCAAGGACAAGAGGCTTCCTCTCCCCCTCCCCTCTCTCCCACTTGCAGTCAGAAGACTTTCTTCCTGGGAGAAGAAGCAGGACATCAGCATTTCTCATAGTACCCCCAGTTACCTGTTGCTGATGCTAAGTCAAGGGCCAGGGTAGCCAAGGGGTAAGCACTCTCTTCTTCTGCCCAGCCCGTACTCAGGGAATGTAGACTCCATCTGAGCGTGAGATCACAGAGGACACCATCTTAAGGTCATGGTTCCATCCCAAGTGAGGACAGCTGAGAAGACCTGAACTGTTTCCTTTCCCAATTCTAAAACAGGAGTGTTGCTCAAAGAAAAGCACAAATCCTAGCTCAAAACATTTTGTCTGGTGAAGGAAGAAGTATACAAAACCGAAAGGCCCTCATCTCCTCCCTAAGGAACTGACTGGGAGTCGGTGGAGGCCTTGTGAAGCCGAAGACAGCAGAAGTGAGAATTCTGGGTGGATGGACAGGAGGCTCTGGTCTGACAGGGGACTGCCATTGGGTGTTGACAGGGTCATTAACCCAGATGGGGGATCAACTCCCACACGGGAGGAAAGCACTCCCCTTCCCTAAGACAAGAAGAGTCTGGGCTGAGTTGGTGGGTTTGAAAATGGAAAGCTAAAGAAATAGCTAGTTAGGGATTCCCTTTTTCTCTCTGAAGTAATTAGAGAGAGGAGAAAGAAAGATCTGAGTTCTTATTAACCACAGAGGAAATGGGAGCAGGCTGGGATGGAAAGAAGAGTAATACCCACAGGGATTCTGACACATAAAGACCATGGAGCCGGGTGCGGTGGCACACACCTGTAATCCCAGCACCTTGGGAGGCTGAGACAGGAGAATCACAAGTTCAAAGCCAGCCTCAACAATGGTGAGGCACTAAGCAATTCAGTGAGACCTGTCTCTACATAAAACACAAAATAGGGCTGGGGGTGTGTCTCAATGGTCGAGTGCCCTGAGTTCAATCTCCGGTACCTCTCCCCCCCCAAAAAACATGGAAATTGAAATGAAAGACTGGAACTCATGAACTCCAAATAGTGCCCATCAGCAGGGTAGCAAAAAGCATCTCACCCTGTCAGCAGCCTTAGGATAAGAGAAAAGGCCTGGCTGGGTGTGTGTGCCCACCCATGATCCTGACTGGGCCTACACCAGATAAGGTATTAAGACTCATTCCTGGGGCTGGGATTGTGGCTCAGTGGTAGAGCGCTTGCCTTGTATGCGTGAGGCACTGGGTTCGATCCTCAGCACCACATAAAAATAAATCAATAAAGATATTGTGTCCACCTACAACTAAAAAATAAAAAAATCATTCCTGAGCACAGGCCCCAAGGAGGCATTTCTGGAGGCCTTGCAAATGGGCAGATACCACTTTCTGCATTCAGATTTTCTCTCATGGGAGAATAGAAGAAAGTCAGAGGAGAATGCAGGCACCCTTGCTGACTCCGGGCAGTTGGGCAGTTGGGTGTCTGGAGCATTTCACAGGATTCTGAGTTCAAAGGACAATGTCCACTGCAGAATCCACCACCTGACCTACCGACCACTGACAAGGAGGGCTCTGCTTCAGGAGCTCAAGGTGTCCTTCCTGGTGGTACTGGAGCCCAGCTGGACCTCTGTGCTGCCAAGCTCTCCAGGTTGGTTTCCTTTGGTAAAAGGAAGGCAGTGCGCTAAGGGGCCTGACTTCTCTGGAGAGTCATGGAATAAGAGGATGACAGTTTCACCACCCCACACACCTCCACCACCATGTATCCTGTCTCAGCAGGCTCCCTATCTCACCCCCTTCACCTCTACCCCAGTGTGAGCTGTGGGGGTTTTCTCCTCCAATCCCCCCATCCCCTCTCCAGCTCCTTTAGTGAACTGGATCCTCCTTGTAGTTCTGCGAGGACGTGAGGCGCCAGGATCCAAACCGACAGGTCTGATGGTCCCACCAAAGGGAGGCCAGCAGGTGCTTTCTGGCATCGAGAAGCCTGGAGCCCCAGCCCGGGTCTCCCAGCGCGCAGTGCGCAGCCAAGCGACAGGGGGCGACGTCTCCCCGCACCCCAACTGTCCACGGCACAAGGAGCTCCGGCTCTTGCCCCAGAAGGGATGTGTGACCCGGGTAGCTGGGTCCACGGTGAGGGCGCTGGCTGGAGCACAGCGGCCGGGTGTCAGTTGTCCCCGTCCGGGAGGCAGAGGGCAGCCCTGGAGAGGAGCGCGCGACTCAGCGCCGGTGGCGACACACCAGCCGCCGGGGACCCGCACCGCAGCCCGGTCCCGGAGGGTGCGGCGACCTCCGGCGGCCTGGCCGGGGAACAGGGGAGCTTCGGGGCGGGGAGGCGCGGCGGCCGCACCGGGTGGGCAGGGCGGGGAGAGGCGGGGCGGTCGCCTCCGCGAGTGCTGCCCGGCCCAGCCCGGCCTCTCCGCGCGGCACCGCACAACGGCGGCCGGAGCGCGGAGGGCGGCGGACCCGGCGCCCACCAGCCGGGGCTGCATGAGGCCCCCGCGCGGCCAGCCCTTCTGGCTGCTGCTGCTGCTCGCGGTCGCCGGCGCGCTCCTCCTCGCCCTGTTGTACTCCTCGCCGGTGGAGCGGTTCCCGGGGTCCCAGTCCCGAGCCAGGTAGGGCCGCCGGCCGACCCGAGGGCGCAGGGGGCGCGCAGGGAGCGGGGAGGGCGCCCGCAGCCTTCAGCCTGCCCTCCGCGGCTACCCTCGGGCTGGCTCCTGGCGGGGCTCTGCCGCGTCCCTTTGTCCCCAGAGCCTCCACCCAGCGCTACCTCGCGTCGCCTCGACCTCGCGGCCTTGCCCGGGTCCAAAAGGCGCGGGCGACCTGTCCAACACTCTGGGTCGATTCCCTCTGCGCCCGATTTAAAACACTTTTTATTGTCGAAATTTGGTTGGACCGCCTGAGCCTGATAGAGCTCCTTCTGCGTAGGCAACTCTCCCAAACGTCACCCATTTTCAGACTCCACTTTGGGGGCAGGAACCCAAGTCTCCCGGTTTCCACCTTTGCCAGGGTCCTCAGGCAGGCGGTGATCGGTGGACCTATCCGACCCTCAGGGCTCCACGCTGCCGGCGCCGGGCCCCCCTCCCTTCCTGCCGGTTTATTTCTGGATAAGCCGCGCCTGGACTCGCCCCGGAACAGGGGCCACTTTTGGGCGCATCTGAGTTCCCCACCCGCGCCACCTCCTGTCCACATCCCCCTCCTGTTCACCCTGTCATCTTCCTTTCATTTGCGCCCCACAAGAAGAAACCTGAGAGTCTGCCATTAGCACGTGAGGGGTCCAGTTACTGAAGAAGCCTCAAAAAGATTTAGTTTTACTTCTGGCGGGCAGACCAAGCCACACTGGAGTCTGGGTTTGGGAGGCCAAAGAGCGCCAGAGCCTCATGTAGAGGCCTGGCAGCCTTTCCCTGGCAGCCTGTTGGCACCCCTGCCTGTCTTGCTGCAGACACAGTGAGATGAAAACAAAATTAATATCTGCTTCTAGGGAATAAGGTCAAAGGGCACATCTAAGTTGCCAAATAATATGAAGCACATTTGCAAATGAGTATGAGTCCAGCCCTCTTAGAAGGGTGCTCTAGTGGGACCTGAGGTTACTCATGTCCTTGAAAAGTACCCAACATGTCTTTAAATACAAAGTTTATTGTACCTCCATTATACTTCAATAAAGCCCTTTTAAATTGTTTTCTTTTAAGATCTTTCTTCTTACCAAGCAGGCCTGTAATCCCAAGACTCCAGAGGCTGAGGCAGGAAGATCACAAGTTCAAAGCCAGCCTGGGCAACTTAGTGACATCCTGTCTCAAAATAAAAAAAAAAAAAAAAATAAGGGCTGGTGGCAAAGCTCCAGAGTCCAATCCCCAGCACTGCCCACACACACACACACACACACACACACACACACAACCTTTCTTCTTTTCAAAATCTATGACTTGCCCATTCTTTGTTTCCTGGTGATGTTTGGGTTGTAACAAATCCCAGGGAGCTGGTCAGGACCATTCTCATGGAGGTGGTGCATATTTTAGCCCAGGTGGGAAGCAAGATGGGAGACGGATAGCCAGTGGGCTGTGTGACCTTCCCCCACTAAGACTGAAAAGGGACTTTCCTGGCTACAGAAAAAGTCCAGGAAGATTGGCTGGGGCAGGGTCTCTGCAATGAAGAAGGGAGCTCTTAGTGCACCTTTGAGAGGAAGCCAGCCTGAGAATATGCTCAGGAGAGAATCTAGTTCAGTGGTTCCCAGGTATGAGGATTCCTAGACCTGTTTTGTTGTTGTTGTTGTTGTTTTAATCAGGGATTGAACTCAGGGGCACTCAACCACTGAGCCACATCTCCACTGAGTTGCTGAGCACCTTGCCTGGCTGGCTTTGAACTCACAATTCTCCTGTCTCAGCCTCCCAAAGTGCTAGGATTACAGGTGTGAGGCACTGCGCCCAGCTTAGATCTGGTTTTTTTTTTTTTTAATGAAGGAAGGGATGAGGATCTACATAGGACTTCCAGTTACCCTCTACTGTCAACATTATTTTGCAAAAGAAAGGACATTGTAGGGCCCCAGAGTAGTAAGACTATGATCTAAATTGAGTAAATTTAGTTTTATGAAAAACAGGATACATTGAGCCAGATGCAGCGGTGAATGCCTGTAATCCCAGCTGAAGAAACTGAGGCAGAAGGATCACAAGTTCAAAGCCAGCCTCAGTAACTTAGCCAGACCCTATCTCAAAATAAAAAAAGGCTGGGGATGTGGATCAGTGGTTAGGCACCCCTGGGTTCAATCCCTGGTACAAAAACAACAACAAAAGAAAAGAAACAAACAAACAAACAAACAAAAACCACCAGGCTGCATTGACTTTTCTTTTTTTTGTACCGGGGATTGAACTCAGGGGCACTCGACCACTGAGCCACATCCCCAACCCTATTTTGTGTTTTATGTAGACACAGGGTCTCACTGAGTTGCTTAGCACTTCGCCGTTGCTGAGGCTGGCTTTGAACTCTCAATTCTCCTGTCTCAGCCTCCCAAAGTGCTGGGATTACAGGTGTGCACCACCGCGCCCGGCTTGCATTGACCTTATTTTTCCTTAAGCTGGTAAAACTTCCCAGAGGGGCATGATTGTGCCAGCCTCTCTTTTAGTGTCCCTTGTGGAGGAAAGTCAGGAGCTGATATTACATGATTGCCCCCTTCCCCTCTCCCTTCCAGGCACCCCAGGCAGGCAGATTAGAAGCACTTGGATTCCTGAGAGGGAGGAGAACAGAGACTGGAAGAGTTCAGGACAGCAAAACTAAATGGGCAGGGGTGGGCATGTTCACCAACACCCCCACGCCAGCAACTCTCTCCCACCTATCTCAAGTCTACCCTGTTCGGCAGTATCTCCATCTGGTTCTCAAACCTGGATCACCTGGAATGTGGGTACAATCAATCAGATCAGAATTCAGGGACTGGGCTCCCCAGGCTGCCTTGGCTGAACACTGCATCCTGGCTCTTTCTCTGAGGCAAGTCATGCTGAGTTCACCCTGTTCATGTGGGTGAACAGGGAACCAGTCCCAGGGGGAAAGGGACAATAGAGGAAAGAATCACCTCTGCTCTTTCTGGGCTGTCACTCCAGGATCTTTCAGGAAACCTGGGAAACCAAAGGGAGGCAGATCCCAGATTCCAGAGTGGTCAGCTGTGTCGGCACCTACAAGAGGTCTTTCTTTTTCCCCCTTGCAAACTGCCAATCCCAAATCCTCTGCTACCTGCTCCTTTCTGGTTGCTGGGTATTGGGCATGGGGAGCAGCATGAGCACCCTTTTGAATGGGCTTGTGTTGGACCTATTCCTTCCTTCCAGTTTTCCCTCTGCCCTGCTATTGGGGCCACCAATGCCTAGGAATTGGGAGTAATATCAGTTCCTGACTTTTCTCCACAAGGGATACTAACAGAGAGGCTGGCACAAGGTTCTTTGTCTTCCTCTTTTAGGTAACAATAGCTGGCATTTAGAAGGCACTTTGAGGGGCTGGGATTGTAGCTCAGCGGTAGAGCGCTTGCCTCGCATGCGTGAGGCCCTGGGTTCGATCCTCAGCACCACATACAAAGCAATAAAATAAAGACATTGTGTTCATCAACAACTAAAAAAAAAAAAAAAAATTAAAAAAAAAAAAAAAAAAAGGCACTTTGATATGTGATAACCTAGACTTTCTTTGGACTCAACAATCAGAGGAGCTCAATATGATCATCCCTGTTGTACAGATACAGAGACTGAGGTTCCAGGATGTTCGGCAACTGCCTGAGATTGTACGGCTGCAAGTAGTAGAGCAGGATACAACCCAAGTGTCAGGCTGCTAAGCCAGGCACTCCACCAGGACTGTGCTGCAGAAGGCCCAGGGATCCCATCATCTCAGACCTAATGCCTGCCCTCCAAGCTTTAGCAGGGGACCCCTCAGATGGTCACATATCCTGAGGCTGTTGATATTTCCTATTTTATATTTTCATACTTTAACCACCATCTCACTGTTCCTATGAACCCCACATTTTTGCCATTCACTGAGGAACCTAATTTCTGGGTTCATGTAGCTAGGCAGGACACAATCAAATGACAGTATTTTGTGTGCCTAAAGAGAGAGACATGGGCAAGAATAAAAATGTGGGAGAAGCTGGGCTCCATGGTGCAAGCCTGTAGTCCCAGCCTTAGGGAGGTTGAGACAGGAGAATCGCGAGTTCAAAGCCAGCCTCAGCAAGGGTGAGGCGCTAAGCAACTCAGTGAGGACCTGTCTCTAGATAAAACACAAAATAGGGCTGGGGATGTGGCTCAGTGGTCGAGTGCCTGTGAGTTCAATCCCTGGTACTAAAACAAACAAACAAACAAACAAACAATGTGGGAGGGATGAAAAGAACAGATACCTTTCAGAACCTGACACTTTGTCAGGAATCCATCTAGAAGTTGCAAGGGGTAGGTGGGATCTAACGCCAGGGCTGACCCAACCTCTGCTTTACTTCTGCCTCCTCCCACAGGGACATTCCGCCTCACCAAGCTTTCTTCCAATCCAAGGCATGGAATTCTGAGAGCACAAAGGTACAGTGATCAGCCACCCCGTGGCAGCTTTAAGCATTCGGGTTATCAGGGAGGAGGGGAAAGGGAAACAAAGCAGAACATTCTCAAGAGATTACTGGGCCTGACTCTGGAGCTACACCAGCACAAAGCTGAGCTGTGCTCAAACTTTCATCATAGAATGTCAGGTGGATTTTATACTCTGATCCTGGAAATACCTACTTACTCTAAGTCACATCTAAACTGCTCACCATGGAGTCAACTCCAAGCTCTGAGAAGATGTTCTATGCTTGGCCAGAGGATCTGAGAACTTTGGTGATGGGGTTGGGGGGTCCCTACTCTGTACCCCTAAGTAATGGCCACCATTGACCACAGGCCCCTATGTGCTGCTTGGCATGTTACCTGCCTCCTCTGTCTTAAGCCTCACAGCAACCCTAGAAAGTAACTCTTCCAGGTGAGCAAACTGTGGCACAGAGAAGTTAGGTGGCTTGCTCAGGATCCCTCAGGGGGCAAGACGTGGTACTGGGACTGAGTCCTGATCTGACCCCAGAAGCTGGCCCTGTTCCACTGTGGGATGCAGCCTCCCCTACCACCAGGGCTGGGTGTGGACATTGAGCTGGGAGGTTTCTATCTGTGTAGTTCTAGATCAAGAGGTGTTTACAGTGCCTGGGAGACTGGTTGAGGCCACATCTCTGTCACTGCATACAGAGCTAAGTGACAGCCAAGACAGAGCAAGTGGGGTGCATTAAGAACAGAGGCCAGGGGCTGGATTTGTGGCTCAGTGGTAGAGCACTTGCCTAGCATGTGTGAGGCACTGGGTTTGATTCTTAGCACTGCATATAAATAAATGAATAAAATAAAGGTCCATGAACATCTAAATATATATATATATAGAACAGAAGCCAATGAACATGTGGCCAGCAGGCTGAAGAGAGACCTTAAGCATTGTACAAGTGCTTGGACCAGGTCATTTTTAAGTTCCAAAGTCCTTTTTACTTGGAATTATGCGATGCTAATTAACTTAAGTCCCCACCTGGTTTAAAACAAAGGCTTTGAGGTGGTTTCTTAACACATAGCAAGGTGTTCCAGAAAAATTGGTCCTACTGTTTGAGGACTCCAAGGGGCCATGAAACCAAAAAGAGGCAGACAGATCCAGGATTTCACAGAATTATCAGGGCAAGGTCCTGTGCAACAGCAAGACCCGCACATGATCCTGAAGTTTGGGTCTAGAAAGACAGGTGTATTTATGGGTTGGGACAAAAGTGACTTTATCCAGCTGGAATGGATCTGGTTTATCTTAAGATAATTTCAAATAGTCAAGTGCATCCCTGGAGCCAGGGTCCAAGTTATAAAGCTCCACATACAATTCCAGTGTTATCTATTTAGGGTCTGCTGGGAAAATATGCAGGAAAAACCAGCTAGGATTATTCAGGGGTAATAATGGCAGTTCCAAGCCAGGCGCAGTGGCGCACGCCTGTAATCCCAGCACTTTGGGAGGCTGAAACAGGAGGATCGTGAGTTCAAAGCCAGCCTCAGCAAAGGCGAGGCACTAAGCAACTCAGTGAGACCCTGTGTCTACATAAAACACAAAATAGGGCTGGGGATGTGGCTCAGTGGTCGAGTGCCCCTGAGTTCAATCCCTGGTGCTAATAATAATAATATTAACAATAATAATAATAATAGCAGTTCCATCCCTAGATGGCTGCAGTCATGTCAAGCTGAATCCATGTACAAGACAAAAACAAAATAGATAAAATGAGGAAACACACAAAGGAAAAGTAAAGGTAGGAAAATTAAGATAATGCCACAAGGTGAAGAGATGGACCATGTACCTGAATCTGAGCTTCCTGGTAGCCAGAGCTAAGGAGACCTTGCCACCATGTCCATGGGATAAAAGCAAGCCAGCTACCCAGGTGGAACCTAGGCTTTGCTGATGTAGAGACCTGAAAACTGTTCTTCTGGGGCTATAAAGAGGGCCCCTGTACAACCAGGTGTGGTGGTGCACACCTGCAATCCCAGCAGCTTGGAAGGCCAAGGCAGGAGGATTGTAAGTTGGAGTCCAACCTGGGCAACTCTGTGAGACCTTGTCTCAAAAAATCAGAGATGTGGTGAGGCTGGTATAGCTCATGATAGAGCACCCCAGTACCACAAAAAAGAGGGGCCCCCCAAAACACCTTTATGACAAATTAGTGCAATTATTATAGTCAGTTCTACTATAATGCCTCTTTGAAAATGTGAATTTGTGCCAACAAGATTGACATATTAGCCATTGTGGTGGTGCATGCATGTAATGCCAGTGACTTGGGAGGCTGAGGGAGGAGGAAGGCAAGTTCAAAGCCAGCCTCAGTAATTTAGCAAATCCCTAAGCAACTTAGGGAGACCCTGTCTCAAAATAAAACACTAAAAAGAGCTGGGATGTGGCTCAGTGGTAAAGCACTGCTGGATTCAATCCCTGGTACAAAAAAAAAAAATGGAAAAAGGAAAAAGAAAAAGAAAAAAATTGGATTGCTATATAGACAACAACTTGAGCATCACCATGCACATTTTGCATTTGCTTATGGGTGATTGTGTCAGCGAGAACACTAGGTGAATGTAGAAAATCACACCCAAGTGAACCAGGCCACTTAGGGATACACAAAAGTGCACACAAGCTATCTGTCAGCTTCCTGGCGTGTGCTGTAGGCTCACCCACACACGTGGTATTACAACTTCCCTTCCAATTTCTGATAACCCGTCTCCCACCATTTCATAACCCACAAGCTGCTGCCCTTCTGACACCCACTTCCACAAGCAACCCTCAAGTCTATTTCAAGGAAAAGTGCCATTTTGGGGTAGTATCTATGCGTCGCTCGACACAGGCTTCTGTCTTCCTCTGGTCCCTGTCTTTGGTTTCACGTGTCACTGGTGTTTTCGAGTGTTAAGCCACTCATCTCATCTCCCCTAAGCCCTGCGGTTTAGTCGCGCAGTTTCGCAAGACGTGGTAAGTGTGGGGTGTTCACACGTTGCAGTTCTGTGGCAGTGACTGTGAGGCTCCATCCTGTTCCATCCTTCCAACAGAGAGGCCCATTCAGGAGTAACAGCAGCCCAGCCAGGCCACGGCTCCTGAGATCCTGACGCTGTGGACAAGCATCCTTACTCTCCCTTAGTCCCCAGTGCAGACGTGTTATATTCATTTCCTGTGACTGCTAGGACAAATGGCAACAGAATGGGTGGCTTAAAATGGCAGAAATTGATTCTCCAATAGTTCTGGAGGCCAGAAATCCCAAATCAAAGTTAGTAGGACCGTGCTCCCCTGAAGGCTCCAGGGAACGCTCCGTGGCTCTCCTACCTCTGGTGGTGCCAGCAGCTGCATCTTCCACTCTGCCTCTGCCTCACACATCATTCATGTGTCTTCACAGAACCTCCTGATGAGGAGGCTCGTTGTTGGATTTAGAGCCCAACGAACCACATGTGGGCTTGGTTTTTTTGGTGGGAGTAGGAATGGTACTGGGGATTGAACTCTGGGCCTAAAGCATGTTAGGCAAACACTCTACCACTGAGCTACATCCCCAGCCCATACATAGCCTCGTCTTTACGCCTTGATTACCTAGTTCCAAATAAGTTCACATAGTAAGGTTCTAGATGGACATGAATATGGGAGGGGGAATAAATTAGTTGAACATAGACAACAATGGGAAGAAAGGTGATTATAAATCCTCCTTTTCACATAAGAATCCCACAGGGAGTACTGCCAGGGCTAGGATTTGGACAAGGCTGGATCCAAAGCCCAGGCTCAACTCCTCCACTGAAGGGGCACGCCATATTTATTCACTGGAAAGTACCCAAAGTTTGCCCAGGTGTGAGGTGAAGGAGTATGAGGCCAGACACAGCAGAGCATGGAGATGTGGAATCTGGGAGAAGAATGGTTGGCAGGCTAAATTCAGGAAGTTCTCTGACCCCCACCCGGTGGCTAGACCAGCAGCCATTTCAGTTAGATCCTGGTGGCCCCAGTCTGGAGGGGACGGGAAGCTCATCCCTCCAGCTCTCCTGGAGGCCACCAACCACCCAAGCCCCTCCCTAGTGGCGCTCAGTCCTCTTATCTTCTCACCCACAGAGCCGGCCCTGCCCACATCCACTTGACCTGGCCATTCTGAGGCATCACCGCTTCCGGAAACTGTTTGATCTCTCCACTCCAGTGCTGCTGTGGGGGGGACTCTTCACCCCGGAGCTCTGGAACAATCTGAGCCAGCAGAAAGGCCCCTATAGCTGGCAGGGACTCTCACACCAAAGTACCTGCTACCCACTGCCTCTGCCCGTTAGGCCCTTCTTCCAGCTAACAGCCCTAGGTGGCCCAGGCCCCACTGCCCTCGCAGCCTCAGTGACATGGGGTCTCCTCTGAGACCCCCAGCTGTGTGACACCTACCTCATCTCCTTCCTTCATCCAAGCACCCAGGGCTCAGGAGAGGGCTGGGATGTCCCTGCCTGGCAGCTCTCACCATCCTGGGGACTCCTTGGCATCAAAGTGTTCAGGTCCAACAGAGGCCGAGGACAGAGGCCAAGGGGCCTCATTAGTCCCGCTCATGGTTGCTGCTCAGCAATCACTACACTTCAGGCCCAGAGCCCCCCCACATCAGAGCTGTCCCCACCCCATCTCAGATTCTTTTGCTTAGGACTGCACACAGCCTTGAGAGGACGGGTGATTCAAGTGCTTAGGCCACTGAAGGCCCAGCAGAGCCCCTTCCCCCACCATCCTTCTCTTGGTTCTCTCCCTCACTAACCCCCATTCTCCACCCACCCTCTGCGATTCTGGGGAGGGGCTGGGGTCAGGCCTCTGGGGAGTAAGGCCAGGGGGATCTGGAAAGGCCCCCATGTCCTTGGCAACAGTGGTCCCATGGCTCCCCGTTGTCCTCACCCACAGCCATCGCCTCGACCCTGAGCCTTCTGAACAGCTCGGAGAATGGAAAGCTGTTTGCTGCCTCCGGGGGATCACCCCCAGACTGCATTCGGTGTGCCGTGGTGGGTAACGGAGGCATTCTGAACGGGTCCCGTCAGGGTCTGAAAATTGACGCCCATGACTATGTGTTCAGGTATGAGGGCAGGGGACAGGGAGGGCTGGGACAGCAGAGCTGGGTGGAGAGCCAAGGCAGCAGCCACCTGAGACAGCCAAGAAGTGACAGGTAGACAGGCACACGGACTTGGCGGACCTGACGACACGGAATGGTGCACAGTGCAAGAAGCCCTGGGAGCAAGGGGCCACCAGGCCACAGTTGCCAGCTCCCAGGGCCTCCGCACACAGGTGCTGCCGTGGGCAAAGGGAGTGGCCTACACAGAGGTATGGGGACAGGTGAGGCAGAGCTGTGGAGATGAAAGAGGGCAGACAGCATGGTGTCACCACAAGGACACTGATGTCCTCTGCTCTGGCCAGACTCAACGGAGCAGTGATCAAAGGCTTTGAGCAAGATGTGGGCACCAAGACCTCCTTCTATGGTTTCACTGTGAATACCATGAAGAACTCCCTCATCGCCTACCAGAAGCTAGGCTTCACCTCCGTGCCACAAGGACAGGTGAGGCTGCACATGGCATGCCACTGAGGTTAACGGTGGGTGCCATGTTCCTGGGCCCTGTTGGTGCAGTGGGCCACAGGGCTTTTGGACACTAGTTCAGTGGATGGAGAGGTAGTGCCAGGATCTTGGCTGCCCAAGGTGTAGTCATGAAAGGTCAAGGCAGATCTGGTCAGAGACCCTGCTCCCCATTCTTTTAGGCAGCTGGCTCAGGCTATATTTACTAAATGCTGATGATGTGCCCGGCAGTTGACAGATCCCATGTCAACTTTTACACTGCCTCACTTAACTGGTGAGAAGATTAAGACGGTTTCCTTTCATCCAGCAAGTGGGCAGTAGGCCACAATTCTAATCCAGCCTGCCCATCCCAGGGCTCATGTCCCCCGGGGAGATCAGCCTGTCATGGCTACCCACTGAACACCTCTTCAGTGCCCAGGATGGTGCAGGGCATAGACACAGTCATCATTGCAGCCTCGAGTGGGATCATCATACCTATTTCCAGATGGCAAAACTCAGACTCTGAGAGTTTCAGGATCATGACCAAGGTCACCCAGCTAGAATCATCAAAACGTAGGCCCCTTGGACCACAGGACCAAGGTCACTTCCATTTCCCCATAGGGCCCACCAAAGAATGACATGTGACCTCTCAAATTCTCACAACAGCTGTGTAGGAAACTGAGATTCTAAGACTGAGAAACATACCCCAGGTCACAGGTCACAGCTAGTGACAGCTCAGCCACACTCAGTTGCCTTGACTTCATGCTTCCTGCCTCAGACAATCTGGGTGCCAAATGCAGATCCTAGGAAAGGGGTTCTGTGTTGCAGGGCCTGGTTTCCAGAAGCTTCTTTTTCTGACTAGAGCATTCAGGAGGATCCTACCCATAGTGTGTATGCACTGAGTCCCACCAGTAAAATCTTTGATCTCTTTCATCACTTAAAATAGAAAAAACAGGGCAGATTTCTGGTGTGGCCACAGTACCTGCCTGATTTATCTTCTGCTACATAACAAATGATACCAACACCTTCAACAACATTTACCATCTCACTACTTCAGTGGGTGGGGGCTCTGGGAGTGGCTTATCTGAGTACTTCTGGTTCAGTCTGGCAATGGGTTGTTGTCATCTGAAGGCCTGATTGGGGTTGGAGTCAGGATAGTTTCCTCAAAGGTCCTAGTGACTTGCACCCCTCTATAAGCCACTCAAGAGTTCTTGTGACATGGTGGCTGATTTCACCCAGAGTGCATCATCTAAGAGAGGGCAAGGAGCCAAAGCATCTTTATGACCTGGTCTCCAAAGTCACACATCGTCACTTTCCATTTTCCATTTAATAGAAAAATTCTATGCACTAGTCCCTAAGTCCAGCCCATACTCAAGGGAGCTGGGTGCAGTGGTACACACCTGAAATCCCAGCTACTGGGGAAGCTGAGGCAAGAGGACAGCAAATTTGAGCCAGCCTGGGCAATGCAGTGAGACTGTCTCAAAAGTTAACAAGAGCTGGGAGGATAGCTCAGTGGTGCTGCAAAAAAAAAAAAAAATGGTGTTGGGAGACAACAATTAGGCTTCACCCTTGTAGGGAAGGGTATCAAAGAATCTGTGAACATACATTGAAACAACCATAATACCTCCAAGTGAGGATAAAGGTATATTAGGAGACTCCTCAGCTCAGGTGGCAAAGCTGTGTGGAGGGTGGCTCACTCGGAGCAGGAACTGAATGTGGCCTTATCCCTGTTGCCCTAATAGGACATGCGCTACATCTTCATCCCCTCAAGCATCCGTGACTACCTGATGCTGAGATCAGCCATTCTGGGTGTATCTGTCCCTGAGGGCCCTGATAAAGGGGACAGGTAAGCAGCACGTGGTTGTGGTGTGAGGCTGTGGTGCAGGGGTCAGGTAATGCTGAGTGGTCTCTCCATGCTTCAGGGGCCACAGTGGAGCTGGTCACTGGGTGAAGGGCAACAGGGAAATCCCAAGAACTCAACAATCCCCAGACGTTCAACATGATTCAGTGCTGAGGAACTGTGTTGTCTATCCCCAGGATGCCCAGGTGGGGATACTGGCTCCAGGGGCAGTTTCTCTGAATGGGGGAAGCAGGCCTGGCTCTTGCTTCAGGCCATGGTCTCCATCACTAGTCCAGCTGTCAGCTGCTCAAGGACATAGGCTACAGTGGCAGAGGCCTTTCCTCAGCTGGGTTTGATGACCTGTTGAGAACATTGTTCTGAAGACTAAGTGGGGGCCATCCTGGTGGGTGGGCAACCTCCCCAGGAGCTGGGAGCACAGGCTCCTCAGGCCCAGTGTCTTCCCTCTCCTGACTTCCTATGCAGTGGGCCTGGCCCAGCTCTTGTGAACCACGTCCTGGCCCTGGTCTACACCTGTTTCCAGCACTGCCCAGTATCTTCTCCCTGAGATCAGTTGCTTAGAAATCTGTGCTACCGCTATGGCCGACATGAGCAGTCCCCTGTCTCGGTGCCCTCTGGACATTTCACCCACTCCCAAAGAGCAGATTTTGAGTGGCCTTTATGGGTCAAATCACAAAAGCCAGTCTGTCATCTGGCCCAGTCCTGTGTCCAGGCCCTCCCCCACCCCCTTATGTTACCCAACAATTGCTCCCCGCGTTGCTATGGGTCACCAGGATGGGCTCTGTGACAACAGCAGGACTGGGCTCTTTGGGGGGCTGCCTCAGAGACATCAGGTGGACATAAGCCTCCCCAACACCAATGAACTCCCCCTCCCACACCCCTAATCCATCCCCAACCCAATCCCCTTCCCAGTCCCGGTCCAACCACACTGTCCCCCCTTCCAGTCAGCAGCCCTACCCCAGCCCTGGAGGCGCAGTCCCTCCCGCCTCCCCCACCCGGGGGTCTTCCTCCCGCCCACCCTCTCACCCTGCCACCCCAACCACCTCTCAACCTTCTTCCCGGACTTCCTCTCTGACGCCCAGTCCTCACATCCAACATGTGGCCCGGACTCCACCAGCCTCCAAATCTCCCTCCCAGTCTGGTTTAAAATCCCTCTCTAGAAACCCTTCCCTGACCCCCGCGGTGCCGCTGGCCAAGTCCCCCTTCCAGAGCCCAGTCCCCTCGGCCTCCTACATCGGGCCCATCCGGAACATCCCGTCCTACATCGCGCCCTACGTGCCCCGCTTCCTGAAGGAGCCCCCCTTCTTCCAGCCTCCCACCTCCCCGCTCCCCCAGAACCAGTGCTTCCCCTGCCCCTTCCCCTGCTCCAAGGCCCGGGAGCCCCCGCCGCCGCCGGACTCCTTCTACCTGCCGCTGCTGCCGCCGCCCCCGCACCAGCCGCCGCTCACCAGCTGCACCTACCCCACGCCACCCTCGCTCTTCACCCCGCCCTGCTCGCTCTCCTACTCCCCGCCCGCCGAGGTGCTGCTGAGCGGGAAGCCGCACGTGGTGCCCTCGGTGCTGCCCGCCACCTTCTACACCCCCTTCTCGCGCTACTACTCGCAGCCCCGGCCCTACCGCACCTACCGCCGCAGCCCCAGCTCCGCCCTCTTCCCCTCGCTCTCCCCCTTGCACTTCGACGGCTCCGGGCGCTCTGTCCACTTCTATCGTGGGTCCTAGGCCTCACACCTATTTTGGACCGGAAGCCTCTGCCAGTAAATTCAAGCTACTGCATCCAGAATTCATCAGCTACTTGACAAAGAGGTACGCGGGGGGCGCGGGCGGGAACTCCAGCCTCCCTCCCCCTGCCCGCCCACACCTACGGGTCGAGAGGTCAACTCCCCTGCAGTGCTGAGTGCCCCGCACCTTGTTATTCCATTTACTACTTTATCTGCTACCTTGATGGAGCAGTTAGCCTACAGGAAATGAACAGAAAAACTCAGGCTAACCCGAGCAAGTTTATTTCCCAGGGACCCTCAAAAAAACAGACCCGGTACCAAGGAGCCAGGTGTGCGGAGGTAGGGGGTATTAGGAACAGACTGTCATCACCTCTAGCCCCAAACCCAGCCAGCTGAAAGCCACCACTGGAGGAACCTGGGGAACAAATGGCCCGATCTCCCTTCTCTCCTTTCTTTACTCCCTTTCTTCTCCCAGTGGTTCTCAGCAGAGGGCGGGGTAGGGCGAGTACTTGGTTCTGTCTTAAGGCATTTTGTCTGAGGCAGTAGGGCGGGGGACAACATGGACGACGACAGGTGAGTGCTGTTAGTGGGTAGAGGCCAGCCAGGGCTGCTGCTGAACAACCCGAAGTGCACAGGATGGCCCCTGCAACAAACGACCACCAGCCACAGGGGCTGATGCTCTCCCTGTAATCCCAGTGTCTCAGAAGGCAGAGGGAGGCTGAAGCAGGAGGATCCCAAGTTAAAACCAGTCTTAGCAACTTAGTGAGGCCATCTCAGATTAAAGGATGGGGGTGTAGCTCAGTGATTAAGCACCCCTGGATTCAATCCCGGGGTGTGGGGGGCGGCGGCTATGCTGTAAATGTCAATGGTGCCATAGTTGAGAAACCCTGCTGTAGACCAGAGGCAAACATCCCAGGACAGAGTGAAGGGCAGCAGGTGCACCTGGGCTCCCACAGAAACCACAGCAGTCATGTGCCCACTCTGCAGGGAATGAGTGTGGACACCATCACACCAGTGAGCAGACCCAGGACCCGAGTTCACACCTCTCCTTCCTGAGTGAAGATGTGGGGGATACAGAAAGGTCTCAGGTTACCTGAATAGGCTGCCTATACTTAGGCTTTGTAGTTACCTAACAGGATAGGAGTGGAGAAAGGGGGAGAGATCTCCCCTGGGTTTCCTTTCTCATCTTCAACTCCCACCGTAAGATCCTTGAATTTAGGAATTCACTTGGCTTTTTCCCCAAATAGGGAACTGGGTAGAAGGCCATGTTTGTTGTTTCCTAACTTCTATGAATGGGTAGCTGTGCAGTGTAATGGTGCAGCCCTGAAGTTAACAGCCAACAATCCAATGTTTCTTGGGTTTTAATACCTTTTTGTTTGCAGGTTTTTGAAATCAAAATTGATTAACACAAACTTTGGAGACCTATATATGCCCAGTACCGGGGCCCTCATGCTGCTGACAGCTTTGCATACTTGTGACCAGGTAAGGCAACCTTTCAGGAGCCTGTGGCCACAGAGCATAGATGAGCAGAACTCGGTATGACTCCTGATAGTCCTTCTGAGGCCTGACACCCTAGGCGGGGACTCTAGCCCCCACCCCACAGGAAAAGGACTCCCCAGTGCAGAAGTGGCACTGTCACCCGGCTTGCGCACCTGCTCCCCAGCGTCCTCTCCAGGGTGGGCCTGGGCTTGCTTTTACCTTGACTCCTGCCACCACCTGCCCCAGTGCTTCCTTCTTCCACTCTAAATCATGCTGCTCTTCTGAAAGCAAAATCTCAACTGGGATGTCCTCCTGTGGGGACATCAGGGAGCTGGCATGGGATAGGCATGCAGGTTGTGTCCCACACAAACACACTGAAGTCATGGAGCAGATGTTCCTGATGGGATGTCACCCATGTGAACTGCAGAGGCAGAGAGGCCAAATTCCATTCTGGTCCCACGTTTTCCCTATCTTGACTGCAATTACTATTAGGTCCTGAATCAGCTTGAATTTGAAGATTATGGCTTTAGAGTCACACATCTGAGTTTCAAACCCAGCTCTGCCCTATGTGAGTGGGGACATGTTTATGTATGTCTCCACTTCCCTGCTTGTTCAGTGGAATAACATCTTGAGGTCTTAAGGCTGGAGTGAGAGAATGTGTAGGGAAAAAGTACCCTTGTGAGCTGTTTACCTGCATTTACACACAGGCACCTGTGTGGGCTCAGAGCAGACCTTCCTGAGTTCACACACCACTTGAACCTCAATACTAACTCAATGATGGTCTTGTCCAGGTCAGTGCCTATGGATTCATCACAAGGAACTACAGGAAATATTCTGACCACTATTTCGAACGAAAAAAGAAGCCACTGATTTTCTATGCAAACCATGATCTGCTCCTGGAAGCCGTTCTGTGGAGGGACCTGCACAATGCTGGCATCCTTTGGCTGTACCAGCGCTGACCCCAAAGCACAGTCTTTTTGCTTCTTGCAGGGCTGTAGCCTTGGTCCCCTCAAGTGGCCAAAAGCTTTTTCAACCTTTGAGGGGCCTCTCCCCTTGACTCATTCCTTCCCAGCAGAGGATACTGAGGTAGACTCGAGATTGTCACCAGAACTTGTTAAAAGCAGGGCACCCTATCTTACAAGAAAACCCCCTTCTGGGTCTTAGGCATCCCCACTTTGGCTAAAGGAGAACAGACTGCTTTACTGGATTCATTTCAAAATTGAAGACAACACTCTCAACATGAGATGGTGACCCTCACCAGCAAGGGGCAGGCACACCTCAGAGCTAAGCAGCTCGGACAACACAGCACTTGATAGACTTAGGTCAATGACACTATTCAGGATCCACCAGTGACCAAGAGCAAGACAGCTGTGCAGGCAAATACAATCCCCAGCCCCAGTCTGCCTGCATTGGCATGTCATTCCCAAACACCAAAGCCAACTGAGGACATCTCTTGAGAACCTAAGAACATGAATCTTCTGCCCTCCGATAAAGTGGAAGAGCAAAAAGCAGAGTGTAATTTGAGACTAGGTTAACTGCATAAATGATGAATGATCATTGTCTTGTGCTGGGGGTGTGCAGAGAAAGTATAAACGCTGGGTGTTCAGCACGGAGTTCACGGTTAGTCCAAGAACAGGAGGCACTGGTGCTTGATGGGGGTCAACTGCACAGAAGCCTGCCTGCTTGCCACCGAGGGTCTTGTCACCAACAGGACATTACTGGGCAACGAAACCTCATCCTCACATCATGGCTTCAATAAATTCGAACCTATCTAGCCAATAGGCAGTTTCATAATTTTATGGGCTTTTAAGTGATTTTAAGTCTCACCCAATCAAGTTACCCCTACAGCCCCTACCCAAGCCCTGATACTGGATAGACTAGTAGCTTTACATCACTTAGGAGGCTGTGCTGTACATGGAGCAAGAGCTGCTGCCAGCAATGCTGGCAACTTCCCAAGGTAGCTGCAGCCTATACTGGCCAATCCACCAAGGCCAAGAACTGGCCTCTGGTTCTGTCATTTTAGATGGCTGACTGTCCACTCTTCAAGAGGGATGAGGAACTCAGTCACCACACACACACCAGCATCTCAGAAATCCAGAAATCTGATCAACACAATGGACAGGTGGGCTTTAGTTACTAAGGCAGCTACTTGGAGAAAAAGCTTGAAGCCCAGGAATTAGAGGGAATCAGTGACATTTCAGTTACTGGCATCAGGACAAAGCCTCCTAGTTGGACTTACCTTGACAATAAAGTCTTTCAATCTCCAGGAGAGCAGTATGTTCCTTTCATAGAATACTTGGTTTGAAGGAAGACAAATGGGGGAATATATAAGGTACTGACAGTCACAGTCCATTCTGGTGTCTTACAGTGACCTAGTCACAATCACACAAATCTGATTGCCTTGGTAACCAACCCAGCACTGCCCTGACACCCAGGATTCACAGTACTTTCCCCATGCCCCCCAACTCTCTAGATGCCAGTAGTACCTTTAACAATGCATTAGATTTCAGGTAAAAGAAAGCAATGTTTGTGGGGGGCAACACATGGGGTACAGAATCACTTTAGCAGGTAAAAATTTTAAACATCAAATTCTGTGTAATTGAGGGTAAGTGAAACTCCTGAGAATGTTCTTGAGTCACAGAACAAATAATGTTCTTACTTTTGGTCTCAATCTGAAATCCACATTGCTAGTAAATCAAAAATACAAAACAAATACAAGAACCTTTAATTGTGCTTCAAATTTTAAAACTGAAACACTGAGTTCACAGGAAATCCACTGAAAAATGCTTTTTGAGGGCAAGAATCCGTTTCCCCTTAACTTCCTACAACGATGTATACACATTAACAATTTCTGTTTACGATTACTGCAGTCCCATCTGTCTGTGAGATTATATCCAGACCAGCAAAACTGAAGTTCGAATGTTTTTAGTTATACTCCAACTTCACTAGCTGCTAAAAGTGGTGATAATCTCAGTCACTCAAATTCCTTGGCTATTTTTGAGGATGAAACCCAAAGAATTCTTTTACGATCTATTTGGGGGAGATTAACTCATAGGCATTAGCAGAAGCAGGGCTGCAGATCCAGTCTGGCATCACTGGGAGATAACCT
>PVHX01016863.1:0-41868 GCA_004024805.1 Geosciurus inauris
CTATTTCTATAAGAAAGGCCTTTGGGATTTTAATTGGGATTGCATTGAATCTGTATAGTGCCTTGAGTAGTATGGCCATTTTAATAATATTGATTCTGCCTATCCAGGAGCATGGTAGGTCTTTCCATCTTCTAAGATGTTCTTCAATTTCTTTCTTGAGTGTCTTGTAATTTTCATTGTAGAGGTCTTTCACCTCTCTCGTTAAATTGATTCCCAAGTATTTTATTTTAGTTTCCCAATTTTGTGGTGGATCTCACTATACTTCACTTCCTGTCTCCATCAAGAACCCTCATGGTCTCTTTGAGGCTGTATTTGGTTAGGATGACCTTCTCTTTTTCTTGCCAGATGTAGCACACTGTTGCCAAAATTCCCATCAACTCATTTGGCCATCCATTTTGTCATTCAATTAGAACTACTATTTAATTAAACAGACTTTCTTTTTATTAGGATTCGTGCTTGTTTAACTTCATGTGTCCACTTGACTGGGCCAAGGATGCCCAGATAGCTGGTAAAATGTTTCTGGGTGCCTCTGTCTGTGAGGGTGTATCTGGAAGAGATTAGCATTTGAATCAAGAAACTGGCTAATGGAACTCTGCTTTCATCAATGTGGGTGGGCATAACCTAATCCATGAGGAGGACCTGAAAAGAACAAAATGGGGAAGTAGGGCAAATTCTCTTTCTGTCTGAGCCAAGATGCTCATCTTCTTTCTGCCTTCAGACATCAAGGCTCCTGGCTCTTGATTCTTAGAACTTGGCCTGTGTGAGACCACTGGCTTTCCTGGTTCTCCAGCTTGCAGATGAGAGATCATGGGAATGTTTCAGTAGCTGTCTCCCTCTCTCCTTCTTGTGTGTGTGCATACTTTCTCTCGTCTCTCTCTTTCTCTCATCTCTATTTCCTGTTGATTCTGTTTTTTGGAGAACTCTGACTAATACAGGATTACAGAACTACAAGGGGAAATATTGATATCTGTTGGCATCAGAAAAGAATATGAGACAAACCCCTATCCTGATGGATGCTGTGGTTATGTCCTGTCATGTGGCTACGTTAGTTTGTTCACAAAAGATTTATTCAATATTAAATACCAGCCAATGATAGGCCCTGGGGATACACAAATCAATAAGATCATTTCCTGTCCTCGAGGAGTTCACACTTGAGAGGTAACTAGCTGGTCATGTGAGGCATTTGTTTGCTTGTCAAAGTGCTTTAATGATTTCTCTGTTATTTATTGCTGTGTAATAAATCATTTCAATCCTGTGGCTTAAAACAAAAATGACTGACTTTTCCTCACAGTTTTGTGGTTTTTTCCTGGTGGTTCTTTGCTGGTATCACCTGGGCACATTCATGTGGCTACATTCACTGGGCAGCTACTTGGTCCTATCTTCCACTCAGAGGCCTCAACTGGTAAGGCTGACGGGGATGACTTCGCTTTTCTGTGACTATGTGACCTCTTTCCATACAGAGTCTCATCCTCTTTCAAGCTATCCTGGGCTCCTTTATATGAAGGCAAAGAATTCCAAGAGGGTCAAAACCAAAGTTGCAAGGTCTCTTCAGGTCTTGGTTCAAAGTTGCAAATATCACTCCTGAAGCACTGTATTAATCATCACAAGCTACAAGTCCAGGCCAGAATGGGGAGGAGAGTGTGTAGAGGAATAAACTTCACTTGAGGGGAATTAGCAACATCACATTGCAAAGAGTGTGCACACAGGGGTGGAAGGACTGTGTGGCCATGTTTTGCAGTCTACCATAGTTGTTAACTTAAAAACAAAATTAAATTTCACATACATATCAGGTTTATTCTGTTTTCCTTAAAAATGGGAGACATGGAAACAAGCCTCTGGAGCTGAGTAGATGCTGGCCGATCTAGACTGGATATTTCACCTCTAGCTCATCATAGAACCCAAAGAAGAAGTTGAGATATTTAGTTTAGATGTAGTCTCTGGGCTGTAGGTGTCAGAGCTCGTAACTTTAACTACTATATTCAACTGCCTTCACCAAATAGGCTCTGTGAATGGCAGTATTGGAAAACCACTGCTGGAGTTATTGAATATGTTTGGGAAATACAGAGAAAGGGATGCTCTTCAATTAACCAGGGTCTGGCTTCAGGGTGAATGGGATGAGGATGATGGATGATCTGGTGGCTACCAGACCAGTTTAAATGTCATTTCACACTTGCCTGGGCAAGGGTGGTGTCTGTGGCATCTGGACCAAATAAACCTCTAAAGATAAGAACACATTTCTGTGTCAGACAAGGAGAATCTGCCAGAGAACTGTTGAACCCTTCATGCACAACACTAATGCAGTTGTGCTTTCCTCTTGGAAACTGTGTAGGCTCCCCATACCTGTGAGTCTTAGTGTTAATTCCTTGTTATATTAAAAACAAACAAACAAGAAGGTCCTAATGCAAGCTGTTGACTGGTTGATGATGATGTGTCAATGTTGGCTTACCTATTGTAACAAAAGTATCACATTGGAGCAGGTTGTGATAGTCTAGGAAGCTGCGCACATGTTGGAGCAGAAGGTATATGCTTCCCAACTTTGCTGTGGACATAAAATTACTCTAAAAATAAAGTTTGTGTTGGGGCTGAGGCTGTGGCTCAGCGGTTGAGCGCTTGCCTCGCATGCGTGAGGCACTGGGTTCGATCCTCAGCACCACATAAAATAAATAAAGATATTGTGTTCATCTACAACAAAACAAAATATTTAAAAAATAAATAAATAAAGTGTGTGGGGCTGGGAGGGGCATTTGTGAGGTAAATTTAGGAAACACAGGTAAACAAAGTTGTTTTTTTTTTAAACTGCAGGACTTACCAGCACCACTTTACATTTATGACACTTAATGCAGTCAGAGTGAAATAATTACATAATCACTACCATTTCAACTCCAGATATAGGCTCTGTCATAGCAGTGCCTATAATAGAGATTGGCATATTCTCAGCACTCAGTACATATTAGTTGAAGGAAGGAGAAATCAGTCCTAGGACTTAATGACTGATGGGATGAGAGAGGTGAGGGGAGGGTCTTAGCTTCAGAGTGGGTCTTAGCTTCATATTCTTGCTAGTGATGTCTCCAGAACTCCCCACTCCTTGTCCTATTCTATTTGACTTGTGGTGGCCTCTGACCTCTGGAGCCCTCGATTGACCAGCTTTGCCCCTCACCTCCTCTCAGCAGCTTCTAGTCTACTATGGGCATGTGCCCTGTACACAGTGTTCCTCGTCTTTCCTCTTCAGATCTCCAGCCTCCCACAGCTACTCACTCCAAAAGTCCTTTCTGTTCAGTCTCAAAGCCCCAGCCCAGGACCCATAGTACTTTTACAAATTGGGCCTCTTGGTTTTTTACATCAATTTTCCAAAGCACGCTATTGCCTCATGGTAGTAAATAAGCAGCAAATATGGGAGCCACTAGGATCCTCTAGTATCCTGGGCAGCCACGAAGTAAGTCTTCATGAGCCTGATCATAGGCTTGTTCTAGGAAGGGCTAGAAATATGCCAGGGCTGAAGCAAGGCAGAAATCACTGCACTGGTGTGATGTCAGGGACAGAGATACTCATTGTCTGTGCAGGCCAAGAAAAATAGTAATTCTAAAGTCCTAGGGATGGTGTCTATTTCAGAAATGAATCCTGAAGAGATGGAAACAGTGCCTTTATGTTAGTTAGAGCTTTTTTTTTTTTCCAGTGCTGGGCATGGAAACCAGGACCTGATGCACACTGGGCATGCACTCTACCACTGAGTTACATACCCAGCTCTTTATTTTTTGTTCTGAGACAGGGTCTTGTTAAGTTGCCCATGCTGCCTCAAACTTGTGATCCTCCTGCCTTAGTTTCTAAATAGCTGGAGTTATAGACATGCAACACCATGCCCAGCTAGTTAGAACTTTATTAATAGCAAAACAGTTTCCTCTTCAAGGATTGGCATATTTGTGTTAATATTTTGAAATTAAAATATTTTTAAAAAAATTATAAAGGCAGAACCAGCTTATCAATTAAAAAATCTAAAAAAGAAAAAATAGAAAGGTCTCTGAAGCAAGAAGTGAAAGTCTCTCCTTCTGCACTCCCTACCCACTCACATTGTAAAATCATGCCATGTCTTGTCACCATTATATTTTTTGGCCTCATAATTTTCCACTGTATAGGTACACCATAATGATGGAGAACAACCTGAGTGTGCATAGCCTTCAATGCATCAATTCTTGTAGAAACCTGTTCTCTGAAAACACTTGCACTAGTGTGAAAGACTGTATGTACATGAATGTGCATTATAAGATTGTCAATAGCGAGTCATGAGATAAATCTGTTAATTTGTGATATAATTGAGGAGAGATGAAGCCAACTACTTAGGTATAGAAAACTCTGACTTCAATGACTTTGTAGAGACCATTATCACATAGTGCAATTTTCTTTCCTACTTTTGCCAGATGCTGTGGCTCACGCCTGTAATCTCAGCAATTTAGGAGGCCAAGGCCAGAGGATTGCAAGTTGAAGGTCAGCCAGGTCAACTTAGTGAGCCCAACTCAAAATAAGAAATAAAAAAGACTGGAGATGTAACCCCAGTATTGGAGTACCCTAGAGTTTGATTCCCAGTACTGGGGGAAAATGAAAAATTTCCCTTTTGAAGAGACAAAGGATTATCTAGCTACCTGTAAACTGGACTCCTGAGCTCTAAGCAAATAGGAAGGACACTCTGACAGTAGTTCTTTCTTTCTTCCCGTTTTCTTTTTAAATTAAAAGTAGAAGTTAGCATGGTTTTCTGCATGTTGCTTTTAATTTTTGTAAAAAACATAAGAAAATCACACTTAATTACCTATTTAAAAAAAGACAACTAAAATATACCATAAATACCCTGAAACCCAGAAAAATAGATGGTACTTAAAAAAATTATTAATTGCCTGACAAGCAGTTTGTGTGACCCCTACCTTCGTGTGGCCATCCCAGGTAAGGTGGCAGTTAGAATATTTTTGAAAGGCATTTCAGCACAGGTTGGCAAGCAGTAACTTAACTGTGCATGGAGGTTACTGCAAACCACATGATTACATTCCACTAAACCTACAGTTAATGATTCTCCAACATATCTTCACTTTGGGGGTTGGTGGTATAGCTCAGTTGGTAGAAGTGCTTGCCTTACATGCACAAAGCCCTGGGTTCAATCCCCAGCACCACACACACACAAAATAATACCTTCCTTTTTGCAAAGTCCCCAAAATGCCCATTGCTGCTCCAGTGCCACTAGACACAAGGGAAAGTATGACAGGGGAACTCAGGAGGGAAAGACTTAGTGGTCTTAAGAAAAAAGAACTATGGTTAAAAAAATTATTTTCTAGTTGTAGATTGACAGCATGCTTTTATTTCATTCATTTATTTTTATGTGGTGCTAAGGATCAAACCCCGTGCCTCACATGTGCTAGGCAAGCACTCTGCCATTATTATTATTATTATGATGATGATGAAAATTAACAACAACAACAAACTCAGGATCATGCACCCTACTGGGGCCCCTCCCAGGACTTTGGCAGGGACCTGTGCAAGGGAGGGCCCTGCAGCTTCAGGTTTCTTAGTGACACTCTAGCTATGCCTATGGATGTGAGCGCTGGGTGCTGGGTGGTGGCCAGGGCAGCCAGCAGCTGGACAGTTCCCTCCAGTCCTCCTTTCTTGCACTTAACTTCCTCAAGTTCACCTATATATGTTTTGGAGATAGTTCCATATTAGGACAAAGAGAGATGCCTAATTCTATTCTCTATTTTTTTGGAATGGTGGTATTCCATTGTATGAACATTGCCATTTAGATCATTTTCTGTCCACTATAACTATGCTGAAAAGAATATCTTTGTTCAGATTTTTTTTTTTATAGTAGAGATTGAACCCAGGGGCACTGTACCACTGATCTACATTCCCAGACATTTTTATTTTTTTATTTAAAAACAGTGTCTACAGCCGGGCGCGGTGGCGCAAGCCTGTAATCCCAGCACTTTGGGAGGCTGAGACAGGAGAATCGCGAGTTCAAAGCCAGTCTCAGCAACGGCGAAGCGCTAAGCAACTCAATGAGACCCCGTCTCTACATAAAACACAAAATAGGGCTGGGGATGTGGCTCAGTGGTCGAGTGCCCCTGGGTTCAATCTCTAGTACCAAAATAAATAAATAAATAAATAAATAAATAAATAAAAAGTGTCTACTAAATTGCTGAGGATGGTCTTGAACCTGTGATACTCCTACCTCTATCTCCTGAGTCATTGAGATTACAGGCATGCACCTGGCTCAGATTTATTTTAGTACTGATGAGAATATGTCTATAAAATAAATTGTTGGAAGTGTGATTGCTGGGTCATAGAGGATGTCTAGTTAAAATTTTGAAAGAGGGCTGGGATTGTAGCTCAGCGGTAGGGCACTTGCCTTGTATGCGTGAGGCCCTGGGTTCGATCCTCAGCACCACATACAAAGCAATAAAATAAAGACATTATGTCCATCTACAGCTAAAAAAAAATAATAATAAAAAAATAAAATTTTGAAACATATTGTCAACTGCTGTTCTTGGAGAGAGGGAGAACACGCCAACAGGAATGAGAGTGGTTAAGACTGTATGTTAGAAAATGTAGCTGATTCTTGCCACTTTGTAGGTGAAAAAGAAATATCTTACTATAGTTTTAACTTGTGTTTCTGTTAAGGGTAAAATAGAGCAACCTTTCCTATTTTAGAAGTGTGTGTGTGTGTATTTTTTTTCCAGAGCTGGGGATTGAACCCAGAGCCTTGCACACACTAGGCAAGCAGTCTACCATTGAGCTACTACATCCCCAGCATTCCCAGCCCTATCTTTCCTTTTTTTTTTTTTTTGCAGATTGGCTTTATTTTTTGTCTATCTTATTATTGAGTTAGTATTTTTCTTATTGATTTATAAGAGCTGTTCAGATACTAAGAAAATTAGTCTATGATATAATGACAAATATATTTTCCCAGTTTGTCATTTGTCTGTTGGTTCTGTTTATATTTCCATGGGAAAAGTCTATGTTTACATAACTGAATGTGAAATAACATGATCTCTGACCTATGATTGTTCCACTTGTGATATTTCAACTTTATGATAGTGTAAAAATATTATGCATTCAGTAGAAACCATGTGTCAAATTTTGATTTTTTTCCCCCTGGATAGTGATATGTGTGGTGCAATACTCTCTCATAGTGCTGGGCAGCAACTTGAGCAAGATCATGAGGGCAAACCACCAACCCTCTACCATAAACTGTGTTGCTAAGCTATATGGTCAGTAGGTTAGGTGCATTCAGTACATTTTTGGCTTATGATATTTTCAATTTATATGGACTTATTGGATGTAACTTCATTATAAGTCAAGGAGCATCAGTAGTTGGGTGTGGTGGTACACGTGGCTCAGGAGGCTGAGGCAGGAGGATCACAAGTTCAAGGCCAGCCTCAGCAACTTAGTGAAGCTCTAAGTGGAAAGAAATGGGTGCAGGACTGACCACATGGACACACCAAGGACAGAGGCAAAAATCAGATTTATTGTCAGGTACCTGATAGGCTGTCTCCTGCAGAGAGAAGAGCAGCATTCCCCCTCGGGCATTACTTTTTATAAGCCAGAATCATGGCCGTGCATTAGGGGAGGATTTAGGCCTTGTGACTGAAGATGAAGAATGCAGGTGGAGAGCAGGCGTCAAGACCCCCAAAACCACAAAGGAATGAGGCAGGAGGGGTAAGTACAATCATAGGACACACTTCATAAAGTGTCACCAAGTTCTTGGAATTGGCACCTTCTGAAGCTACTCAAAGGAAGTAGGTTAACATCTCATCTGTAGTTTAAAGACATTGTGGTTGGGGTGTAGGTGGGTGGGCATGTCAGCTCCTGTTTGAGTGGGCCCTGAGGGTGAGATGTCGGAGCAGAATGGGGTCAGCCCAGAACATTCCTGTAATTATGCCAACACTAAGCAGCTTAATAAGACCCTGTCTCAAAATAAAAAGTAAAAAGGGCTGGGGATGTGGCTTGGTGTTTAAGTATACCTGAGTTCAATCCTCAGTATCAAAACAAACAAACAAGTAAATAAATAAATAAACAAACATTAGTATAAAAATTCGTGGTTTATTGTAATACTTTTATGAGTTCATTTAAAAGTATTTACCCTCAGGAATTTGTATATTTGTATATTCTGGCAGGTATTGTTATTTTATTTTATCTCAGGAGGCTACTCCATTGTTCTAAGATCATTTATTGAAACATATATCATATCTCCACCGTTTGAAAGATTGTCTTTGCCATTATACATTTAAGTCTATTGTTGGTCTTATTTTCTAGATTTTTATTCTGTTGCATTAAAACAGTTTGTCTATTCTTTTGCCGGCTGCTCATAGCAATTCTGTAATGTTTTGATCTTGGATGTCCAGCCTTTAGAACCATGAGAGAACAACCTTCTGTTGTTGTAAGCCACTCTGTGATAATTTGTTACAGCAGCATAACAGGAAACTGTATCTGGAAATAGACTCGGTGGCAAAGCTGTGTTCTGAATGGGTGTGCAGAGATAGTCATCCCTGTTCTTAAGACAGTGTTTGTGAGGGGAAGTGGAGAGACTGTCCATATAACTCTATTGCCTGTGGGGTGCTAAGGGATGAAGGGGTGAGCTGAGTGTTCTGTGTACTCTTCACTCTATCCACTGTCTGTGTCCAGGAGGCTGACCTCACAGGACTGCCTCCACCCCACTTCTTGCCTTTTGCTTCTGCTTGGGTTTGGCCAGTGCTAAGCATTAGCAAGTAATTGGAAGATGGCTCCTTCCATGTGGGGTCCTCGGTTGGCAGTAGCTGCACCTACTGCTGCTACTGCTCACAGATCTTGTCTTGTGACCTTCTGCAGGTTCAGTTCTTGCTAGTGGTTGGCTGCAACCATTCTTGTCTTTTCCCTTTCAAGTCTACAGGTGCTAAAATCTTCCCACTGACACTAGCCCCAGAACACCACAGTGGTCTCTTACTCATTTTCCCCAACCCTGCCCACACTCCCTTAAAAGATTATTCTTTAAACTTCCTTCAGTCCTCCCTTTTGAGCATGAGTTTCCACCCAGGCCTTGATCAATCTGGGGGGACCACTGTTTTGAGTGACATACAGAGCAGTAATCTATTCCTTGAGCTCTTGCTTCCACCTGCTCATTTGGAATCAACTTAATGTCCTGACAATGAAGGGAAGCTACTTCTGCTCTGATGTGTTGAGTGTCCCGTCCCCCCCACCCCCAAAGCTGCTCAGGAACTATGGCAAATCTAGGAGAAAGCTGTCTTCTCTCTGGGTTACTCCCACATAAAATTCCCAAGCAGAGTTGCCTGGGTCCCAGGGCTTCCCACCCCCATTCAGGAAGTTGGATGGGTGTGAACCTGGACTGCTAGATATTTAAGTAACAGAATTGCCCCTCCCTCTGGAGCTTCAGAGGAGTAAGATTCATCACCCCATCAAGCTCACAGTGCAGGGACCTCCTTCAATTGAGATGAACTTTCTCCTTGGAGGCCTCTCATTTCTCATGCAAACAGACTCCTGGCAGGGTGTGCTCCCTGTTGCCAGACATGCCTAGACATTTCTAATTCTACTTATACTTGAGTTGGGATCCTTCTAGACAACTTTGGCAAGGTACATTTGGCCCAGGCTGCAGAAGGTCTCCAATCAAACAAGTTTTAACCTAATATTGTAGGTCAAGAATCACTGAATGGAATGTATTTGAGCTGGGGAGAGACTTGGATCAAAAATTGTTAAGAGTTTGGCTTCTTGAATCTCAGTGCCTGTGTTTTGCTTTCCCTCCAGCTGAAATGTCATCTTACCAGAAAGGCACCATCAAGGCACTCTCTACCTTGTTTTATTTCCAGTAGAGTATTTATCATTACCTGGAATCACAGTTTCCTTTTTTTTTCTTTCCCTAATTCCATAAGGGCAAAGAGATACTCCAAGGGCCTGGCTCATAGTAGATAATCAATAAATAGGTGTTGAAATTGTTGAATTAACTTGGTGTCATGAATGAATGCAGATGAGGAAGGGTTCACAACTCATTACTGGCAAAACTAGGTGAAACCAGGCTCTTTGACCATATTCACTGCATACACATGAACAGGCAGGAGGTGGGGGTGAGTTTGCAGAAAGGATGAGGAAAGGAGGAGGAGATCTCTGGGAAGTTATGATGATCGTGGGCTAGACCTGAGATAGGGGAGAAGAGACAAGATCTGGAAAAGGAAAATTAATACTTATTGGACACCTACTCTGTGCTAGGTACTATACCAGGTGCTTTACCTGTGTGGTCTGATTTATACCTATGCTGTAGGTATCATTATTCCCATTTTTACGAGCTAAGGGAACAGAGGCACAAGAGTTTAATTTGCCTTCTTTTATCCATTTATGAAATACCTAATGCCTAAGCTTGACCTCTTCCCATCTTCCACATGGCCTCATTGAACATAGGATTAAATCTAGGGCTTTTCCTTGATGATGGCTACTGTGCCTGGGGTCCACAGTTACTGGGAAGGGGAAAACAAGAATTAAGCATTGTTTCAGAGGAACAGGGGTGTGTGGCTCTCACCTTGCTTAGGAGAGGAACTGAAGCACAATAAGGCAGGGCCTCTTTGATACAGAGCCACAGTTAGGGATGGGAAGGGTAGAGAGTTACAGCTCAACCTTGAGGTTCATTGCCACTTCAGGGGCAGGACCAGAGTCAGTTAGCTAGAGCTAAAACAGATCACCTTTTCCCTCTCTAGGTTCCAGTCTGGGGACCAGAACTGGGAGTAGGGTGTGGTGGGCTGAGTCTAGTCCCAACTAGGAGTAACCTAAGCTCCTCCCCACCCCCAGTTGGGCCCCTTGCCTGTATAGACACATAGATAGCCCTGTAGCCCAGATGTTCCAGGGCAGGCCAAATTTAAAACCCACTCTCCTTTGTCCCCATAGGCCCACTGTTCCTATCAGATCCTGGGTCTTGATTTTGGTTTGGAAATGAAGGTCTCTGAAGTCCAAATACAGACCCTGCCTCCACAGCACTGGGTTCTTTTCAGGGCACAGGTCTGAATAAGATATTCTTTGTGCCTCTGGGACCTGGGTATTGAAAGTGGCCCCCAGCCCAGATCTAGTCCCAGACCACTTATGTCAATCCGCTGGCTGTAGGTCAAGGGTGGAAGGAGACCTCAGAGGTTGTGTTACCAACCAGATCCTGTCACTTCGCTCACAGCATAACTCACACTTGCTAAAAAGGGCTTTCATAAACAACTTGAGTCTGAAAACTCTGGCAGCTCCCCCTGCCCCTCTAGCCCTGGGGGGCTTCAGTAGGCTCTGGGCTGTCGGCCAGCCCCAGGCTGTCCCATTCTTGAGTGGGGGTGGGGAGTCAGTGCTGTTCCCCTTTCCTTCCTGCTTGGTCTCCAGCCCAGAGTTTCCTCAGTCCCCAGCCTCCCTGGGCTCCCCACCCTGCTCTCCCTTAACCCTTTCCTCCAAGGGAAGGGGTAGCTGAAGTCTCTGTTCTCTTGGGAAGCCTGGGAGGCCGTAGGGGTTGGGGGGAGGAGGAAGACCAGTCCCAAATCTCAAGAAAAGGTCCCCGAGACCAACTCTTCCCTCCTCTTTCCTTCCACAAGAAAAAGGGGAATGTGGAAGGAAATTAACTTTGATCCCTGGATTCTGGCTCTCTGGTTTTCAGGACCCTCCCCGCCCCCTCCTTCCCGTCCGCTCCCCCGCCCTCGGTCTCCCGCGCCCCTTTAAGCGACCCAGCAGACAGAGAGTTTATCCAGGAGGGACTGGCTGAGTGGTGGAGGGGAAAAGCTGGGGGAGGAGGGAAGGGCGGCGGGAGCCCGACCAGTCCCACCCCCAGCTACAACCCCTGGCAGGAAGAGCCTGTCGCTGGAGCAGCCGCAGAAAGGGACGGAGTTCTGGAGGGCGGGCGTCTGAGCGGTGGCTGGTGGGTCCCAGAGCCTGGAAGACCCAGGCGGTGGCGGGGGGCGCGCCGCAGGGAGGGGGCGTGGCTTAGGCTCCGCGGGCCGGGGGCTGGGGCGCCTTCAGCGCTGGGACCCTGGTGACACTGTCGTCTCCCTCTTTCTAGGGAAGGGAAGGGCAGCCATGCTCTTGTCTGGGGGTGACCCCCCGACTCAGGAGTGGTTCATGGTGCAGACAAAATCTAAGCCTCGGGTGCAGAGGCAGCGGCTGCAAGTGCAGCGCATCTTCAGGGTCAAGCTGAACGCCTTCCAGAGCCGCCCCGACACCCCCTATTTCTGGCTGCAACTTGAGGGGCCCCGGGAGAACACCGGCAAAGCCAAGGTAAACAGCTTCTCTCCACGCCCCACCCGTCCCTTCCAACCAGATCCCTCCCTCCCCCACCTAGGGGAGAGGTGGTCCTCAGAGGTCCCCAGACCTAGATTCAGCAGTTCGGCTTTCAGGTAATGGGCCATCTTCTAGTCTCTCCAGATCTGCAGCCCTGGCTCTTTCCCTACCCGCCTCTTCCCTCTAGTTCCTTCTTTCTTTTCTACCCCACCCCTCTCTTGCGTGTCACTTCTGTTCCTCAAGTGTGCTGGGAGAGCCAGCCTGGTGTCTCCCCACCGCCCTTCCCCGACCAGGCTCCAGTATTCACTGCCCTGCTTTTCCATCTGGGGAGTAATTCAAGGCTCTGCATTTCTGTGGCCTCTGCAACACACCTCTTTGTTCTCCACCAAGACTCTGGAAGGCCTACATTCCTCTGTCTCCTTAAATCCTTGGGGTGCCCCCTGAGTGCTGGGACTAGAAGGGGCCCTTGGAGATACTTTTGGAGCATTGTTGGCATTTTACAGATCAGGTATTGGGAATCAGAGATCAAGGGTCCTGCCTGAGTCCTCAGGGTCAAGTGGGTGTGGGATGGTGGGGGTTGGACCAGAGCACAGGAGTCTGGGTTCCCTGGTTCACACTCTGGTGCCCTAGGAAGCCTCTTGTAGGGCTCAGGGTGGGATGTAACTGCTCTGGGACACTAAACCTTGGGGATGGGAGGGGATTGGGAGGAGAACTGTGGGCTATTGAATGAAAGCAGCTGCTGTGTGGGGTTGGATGTTGGACAGGCCAGGTCACAGCATGTCTCTCTTGAAGTCTTCCTGGCTTCTCTCATAAGTTTCTCCTCCCTTTGGGCCTCTCCTTTCCCATCCTGGAATTGTGGCCAATGTCTCCCTCTTTACTCAGATTTCCTTACTTTATCTCATCCTGGTAGGGCTGCTTCCCGCTCCCTTTGCTGCAGTCCACCTCCCAGCAGACACCCACACCTGCATGCAACTGGGTATGGGTAGGGGAGGCCCAAAACAGCCAGCTGGAGGGCAGGCAGGCTGGGAAGTTCCTCCCTCAGCCCCTGGTTGAGCTGCTGTGTCAGCAGTTCTTCAAATTTAGACAGAGGTGCTGGGGGAGAGAGTTTTCAATTCTGACAGTGGTACTGGGGGAGGGGAAGGTTTTTCAAGACAGAGGTGCTGGAGAAGGGGAGGGATGTCTGCCCCAACAATAGATGTGCAGGAGCCCCTGAGAGTAAGAAGGTTCAGAAGCTGGGGTGGGGTAGGTTAACAAGAGGAGCTTGGGTTCTTAATCTTTGTTGTTACCATGAAATACACAGCTCACTCTTTCATGGGGTAGCACTCTCTGAGATACTCTGCTCCCTTCTGCTTGCTTAAATCCTGGGTTGGCTTCTCCAGGCCTGTCAGTTCCAGCTCTCACTGCTGCCTCAGGGTTCTTTGGATCATAGGTTCTAACATCCCAGGCTCCTACTCCAAAGCCATGTGAAATGAATCCAGTGGCTCCCTTAACACAGCCCCCCGCCCCCCAAAAAAGCACTGTTGAAGGTGGGAATATAGTGTGGGTAACTCTGTCCTTTATTGCACAGATGAATAGAGAAGAAACTTTTTTGCGGGGCAGGAGAACAGGGAAGATGAGGAGGATAAGATTTTGTCCTAGGAGTTAGGAGATCTGGGTTTGATGTGCTATCACCAAATTATAATCAGATAGAGGAGTGTGGTGGAGAGAGTTTGAGATAAGGGTTGAATTCCTTATTGAATTACCTGGTCAAATAATATGCCCCCTTTGAGCCTTTTTCCTTATCTATAAGACAAAATATAGTATCTACTTCATAGAGTAGTTGTGAGAACCACCTGAAATAATGCATGCAAAATGCATTATTCAAAATGCAAAATGCAGAGAGCTATGTGGATAGGTGTCACGTATTACTGTTATTAACTAGCTGTGTAACCGAACAAATCCTTTCCCCTCTCTGGGTTTTGGTCTCCTTTGTTTGTAAAGTGAGAGGCTTGTATTAAATACTATATGAGTGTTTCCTAGGTGTAAGGATATCTTATGGTTTCCACAGGGATAGGTGTGGCTGACCCCAATCCCAGCTGTAGGGATGTGAAATTTTGACTTTGATAATGACCTTCCTGTACATAGGGCAACTGGGGAAGAGGACTTGTGAGACTGGAGGTTGCAGCATGGGGAAGGGGTGTGGATCTTGTTTGGGTCTGAGTGGAGGAGGGGTCAAGAAGTATATAGGGTCATCTGGAGAAGGGCCTAGCCTGGGTATGTTTTTATATTTTATGCCCTTGGTTTTCCAGGAAAATCTCTGAACTTGAGTGCCTTTAATTTTTTTTTTTTTTTTGTAGTAGTGGGATTTAGAAAATATCAACGATGTTGCTGTAATCACATTTCCAGGCAGCAAAACAAGTAGTGCTGGGGAGGCCTGGCTTCTCTTGGGTGCAATCAGCAAGTGGAGAGGAGCGTTTTAATAATGTTTAGGAGAACCCAAGGTCAAACCCTCTTGCTCATCCCCTGTACCCTCCTTGGCAATAATGTGAGAATGGGTTGGTGACAGAGAGGAGAAGTGACATGTTTGCTTCTTTCCTTTTTAGGAGAGAATGGAGAGAGGTGATGGGGAGCCCTGACAGTAGAAGTGACTTCTGACAGTCTAGAAATGCAGGACAGCATTTCTAGAGGCTTGCCAACTCTAACTTGGCTATCAGATGATAGTTGATCTGTCCTGGTTCCGCATTGTGAGCAGAACCATGGAAGTAGGTTGTGGTCAGGGGAATGCTGAATTTGGCTCCTACTGACCCGTGGTCAAAATCTCAGGAACTTGGTAAGCCAGTGGAGGAGTATTTACAGCCATGGTGGGAGTATCTAACCATGGAAATTGGCAAATGTACAAATCAGGGCTGTACTCCGCCCACCCCCCAGCTGACTGTGAAACGTTTGCCAGCACACCTAACTGAATTGTGATCAACTAATTCCTCTTTTTCTTTAAAGTTTTTTTTTTAAATCAAGTAATATATATTTAAAAAGTCCAATAATTTTAAAAAATTTTACAAAAGAACCTAGTGACTTCCTACCCTGTCCCTCTCAACTCCCTCTTTTGTGCCCTTCCCCATAGACATATCTACTCTGGCATTTATGCCTCTCCACTTCTTTAAAAAAAAAAGACATAAACAATGTCATATTTTGATCAATTTTAGATGTTTTCATTTTTACTTCCAATTTTTGCATGTGAGGGTTTAGTTCCCTTGCAGTGCATTCTATCTTCCCAATATGGTTGTCTCATTTTTTTCTCAAATCTGTACTTACTATTTGTCTCCTTTTACCTATGCCCATATCATTCCTATCTATGCATTGAAATATATTATTTTTATTTTTGGGTTTCACTGAAGTTAAGAACTTCTTGTTTTTCAATTTGCTTTTTTTTTTTTCTTTGTGTTTATTGCTAATTCTTACACCTCCCAGTAGCCTTTCAAGACAGTTTTTTTCAAGGTCAATGTGTTAATCATGCTTCCATTACTGTGACAAAATACCTGATATAATCAACTTGTGAGGAGGAAATGTTTATTTTGGCTCATAGTTTCAGAGGTTTCCATCCGTAGTTGTTTTGCCTGTTGCTTTGGGCCTGCGGCAGTGTAGTACATCATGGTGGGAGCACATGGTGGAAATAGCTTGTTTACCTCATGATGGCTGTGAAGCAAAGATAGAGAAAGGAGAGGGCTGGGGTCCTAATGTTGCCCCCAATGACTCAACTTCCTTCCACTAGGTCCCGTGACCCAGAAGTTCAACTCCCTCCCAACAGCTTCCTAACTGAGGACCAAGCCTTTAAAACATGGGCCTTTGGAGGACACTGGATATAGATCCAATCTATAGGAGTCAATCTATCTATTCAAGATATTCTTTTAGTCCCCCCCCCCTTTTTTTTTTTGCAGACATCCCTTCAGTTGCTTTCCAGGCTGGCAACCTGTCATCCTGAGACTTCAGTGAACTGTCCTCTCTGGCATCCCTTTGCTTGTTTTCTTTGCCAAATTCTTTCTTTACTGGACCATGTGTCTTTTTCTTACTTGGGTTGATGGAATGTGTCCATTAGCAGTTTCATCAAGTTCAAAAGATGGTGTGGTGGCAAAGGGTATGCTGGTGACTGTTTTCAACACGCTTGTCTGTTGAGTCATACTTAATCTGAACTCATTGCTCTCTGTGATGACAATCATCATCCTGGAACAGTGCCTAGTATGTAGTGAATTGTCAGCAATGATTTGTTTAATGGTTTCTCTTCACCATCATTCTGGAGATTGCCTTTGCTTCTTCCCTACATTGGATCTCCCTTCTTAATTTTCTGTCTTGATTGGTTTGAATTGGTCTGCAGTGGTGCTATGGTTTGAACATCCCTCCAAAAATCCCTCAAGTTAAAATTTAGTTACCATTATAACAGTATTAAGAGGTGAGGCCTTTAAGAGGTGTTTAGATCATGAGGGCTATGCTGTCATGAATGAATTAGTGACTTTATTGTGGGAGTGGGCTAGTTATCACAAGATGGGCTTGCTGTAAGTTTGGTCCCCTTTTCCCTCTTTTGCTGTCTTGCCCTCCTGGTATGTTACAATACAGCACAGAGGTCCTTCCCAGATGCCAATGCCATGCTCCCAGACTTCTCAGCCTCCAGAACCATGACCGAAATAAATTTCTGTTCATTATAAATTACCCAGTGTATGGTATTCTGTTGTGGAAGCAGAAAATGGCAAACTAAGAGAAATGGCTTCCTAAAAAAGATTTTATAGAGGAAAAGTGTTGGATTACATAACTGCATATCTAGGTTTCATATCTGTAGGTCTCTTGATTGATAATTGTTTCTGAATTATAAGTGGGAAATTGTTTGCCTTTGGAAATGTGAAGGCATTATTCCATTGACATCTTGCTTTTGAGAAATCTGAGCTATTCTGGAGCCTGGTCCTAGTATGAGATGTTCTCCCTCTTCCCCCCTGTTCTGAGATCTCCCAGTGAGACTCCTTTGCATGAGGGTCTGCTTTCCCCATCAACAGATACTCTGGTATGCAGTGGGCCTCTCTATCTGGACTTCATGGCTCAAGATCTAGGAAATTAGGGGGAACTACTTTGCTGGTTCCTCTCTGTGCCTTCCTGAGTTCCTATTCAGACACCAAGCTTTCTGGAGGTCCTCTACTTTTCTAGTTTTCTTTTTCTATTTTCTAACTGTTTCTCTGTTTTCTGAGGGTTTCCTCAGTTGTATCTTTCAACCCTATTCTTGGGTCTTTTATTGCTGCTATTGTATTTTTAATGTCCAACCATTGCTTGTGTTCTATTTTTTCAAAAGCACTATCCTCTTCTTATTTAGTGTGTACCATATTCTCTTTTTTTGGCACTGGAAATTGAACCCAGGGGTGCTTAACCACTAAGCCACATCCCCAGGCCCCTTATTTTGTATTTTGTTTAGAGGCAAGGTCTTGCTGAGTTGCTTGGGGCCTCACTAAGTTGCTGAGGTTGGCTTTGAACTTGCAATCCTCCTGCTTCAGCCTCCTGAGCTGCAGGGATTGTGGTGTTTGCCACTGTGCCTGGCATGTGTACCATATTTTTTAGTATCTCTCTGAGAAGAGTAATGAGAGTAAACTTTTTGAAGTTTTCCTCTCCCTGCCTATTTTCTCTTCTTTCAGTTTGCTCTTTCTTCTTCATGTTTTGGTCTCTGTGTTTTGCATTAGAAGTTTTCCTTATATGCCTGGGAATCCTTGTGTAACAGTGTAATAGTGAAGGACAGAAAGCTGACGGGGAGCTGGGGCTGTGGAGAAGTCTTGTTGATTTGGAGCTCGATGGTACAACTGTCTGTTGGAGAATTCTTGCCATGGTCCTTAAGTTTGTGCTCTTGGGCTGACCAGATATATTCCCAGAATGTATTCTTTTCTGCAGCCCAGAGGGTCAGGGTCTGGCTGCTGAGTCTCTGAATGGGAAGAATGAGTTTCTCTGCATTCAGCTTTCATTACATATGTTATTATTTGGCCCTCCTCCTCCCATTCTCCCTGTTGCTGTATAGTGCTGGCACCCCCAAGTATGCTGATCAACCCCTAATCCTAAAACCTTGTTTTAACCCTCTAGAGAGCAACTCTCCAACTCTCCAGGGGAGGATCTTGCCCAGCCTGCATGTGTGTAGGGGCGTTTGGCTTCTAGATCCTTCCGCCCCTCTAAGAACCTGGCCTTTTTCCTTATTTCTCTTCACTGCCAGTTCCTGTTTCTTGGTGCTGTCATTTTCTTAGCCTTTTGAGTATTCTGCAATGTCACTTGGGGTGGTAGAGAGCAGACAATGAATGACAGACAACTGACTTATGAGAAAGGCGAATCCTAAGTCAGATGTCAAGAATAAAGCACCTTGACAAGTATAGAACAATATGATAACACTTGGTGTTAATATTTTATTCAGCTTACAAATTGACAAAGGATCTGTGGAACATTGGGTAGTTTGATAATACACCTCTCTTTTTCTGTTCATATGCAGTGTTTATTCAGTTGTTTCTGTCTCTTCTCTATTTTTTCTCCTTTTGGAGGAAAAAGGTCTGTGTGAGGTCTAGGCAGTAAGTTGTTCTAGGTATTTTCTGGACTGTAAATGCTTGTTTGTTCCTTGTGGTCTCTTGCATTTCGGCACATATAGCACCACTGTTAAGCCACTAGACTTTGGGGTCATAGTACTTAGTATCCTATCCTATCTTAAACACGTGACCTTCCTTTCTCATTTAAATGGGGATAAAGGATGCCAGGCACAGTGGTGCACATCTGTAATCCCAGTGACTCTGAGGCAGGAGGATGACAGCCTGCCTGGAGAGACCTTGTCCCAAAATAAAATAGAAAGGGCTGGGAGTGGAGCTCAGAATAGGTCCCGCTGGGTTCAATCCCCAGCATAGCAGGGGGGGAAAAAGTTGTGTATGGGGGTGGATAATATGATTTTCTTGTAGGACTGAGAGAGGAATAAATGAGATAATATATGTAAAGTACCTGGCACATACTAAGTTCTAAATAAATGTTAGTTCACATTTATTATTTTGAAAATGATCCCACTGCCTATATCTTTCAACTAAAAGTATTGAATGGTTGCCGGGCACAGTGGCACATGCCTATAATCATAGTGGGAGGCTGAGGCAGGAGGATTATGAGTTCAAAGCCAGCCTCAGCAATGTACCAAGGCCATAAGCAACTCAGCAAGACCCTGTATCTAAATAATCTAAGTAAAATATAAAAAAGGGCTGGGGAGGGCTGGGGTTGTAGCTCAGTGGTAGAGCACTTGCCTTGCGTGTGTGAGGCCCTGGGTTCAATTCTCAGCACCACATATAAAGAAATGAATAAAATAAAGGTCCATCAACAACTAAAAAATTATTAAAAAAAAAAAAGGGGCTGGGGATGTGGCTCAGTGGTAAAGTGCCCCTAGGTTCAATCCCTGGCTTAAAAAAAAAAGAAAAAAAAATATATAAATGGTTGAGGAAGCAATCAATATTCTAAGCTCTTTTTGAAAAAGAGAAAGAGGCCATCTATACTTTTCTTCCCCAGCACTCCTCTTCAATATTGTTTTCATGTCATTGGAATGTAGGGTGCACAGGATTGGGGGCATTTGTTAAGGTGAGAGTTATCCACACTTGATCAGATTCTCCCTTGCAGGGCAGTGGGGCCAGCTGAGGTTCTGATGGGAGGGGTTGGCTTGGGATGTCCCTCAGATTCTATGCTGGTTTTGACTGGTTAAAAAGGGGCTATGCTTGGATGTATTTCAGGCCTTTTGGGAAAGTAGTGGCAGGTCCATGGGCTGGATTGTGTGGAAGAGGTGAGCTTCAGCCTGAGCAGGGAGCATTGGCATGAATATGGAGCAGAGGTGCTGGTGCTGATGTGGCCTCAGGATGGCTCTTAGAGATCCAAAATGGAGCAACCCTTTCTTAATGGAACTGTCAGGGGAAAGCAGGAAGAGGGATGATTATCATAGACACAGGGATGGGGAGGAACATGAGACTGAATGCAGTCCACATGGGCTGGTGGGTTAAGTGGAGCGCTCACACATCCTTGGAGCTCCTGGGGCTGTGCTGCTGGAACTCAGCCGGACAGCAGAGGAACCCAGCCTCTCTCAGGCCCTTTCCCTGTGAACCCGAAGACTTGGTCAGCCAGAGAGTGAGAGGCCTTCCTTCTGATTAGATGTTGTGTGTATCTGTGGGCCCCTCCTCTGGACACTGGCCCAGCAGCTTATCTTCTCTTCTCTCTTCTCTGAAACAGAGTTACCATGGTTACGGGTACAGGTTGTGCTAGAGACCTTCTGGAGGGGGATTAAGCCAGAATCCCACAGGATTACCTGGTAGTCACTGTGCAGTCAATCAGAGGAGGTAGAAAGAACTCTGATTTCAGAGTCAGACAGACATGACAGACAGACAGGTGTGACTGTGATCCTGGCACGGTCACCTTTGAGCTGTGTGCCCTTGGGCAAGCTGCATAGGCTTCTAAACTGCAGAATGGAAACGGGTTATGCCAGTCAGCATCCTAAGCACTTCTTAAGTATGAGCTCACTGAAACTCCAAGTAGCCTAGTGAGGCAGGAACCATTATTATTCCCCTTTTTACAGATGAGGAAACACAGGTGGATGGGGGATATAAACAACTTGGCCCAAGTTCCTGACAGAGTGCTCAGTGGTGTGTGGCCCTTTTCCCCTTTGCTGTTAGAAGTTCTGCCAGGTCCAGTGGTGCACGCCTGTAATCCCAGTGGGTTGGGAGGCTGAGGCAGGAGGATCGCAAGTTCAAAGCCACCCTCAGCAAAAGCAAGGTGCTAAGCAACTCAGTGAGACCCTGTCTCTAAATAAAACACAAAAGAGGGCTGGGGATGTGGCTCAGTGGTTGAGTACTCCTGAGTTCAATCCTTGGTACCAAAAAAAAAAAAAAAAAGTTCTGGAATGTCAGAGAAGGACTGGACCCATGAGTATCTAGTTTAGCCTGCCATTTTGTAGGTGAGGAGACTGAGTTCTTGAGAAGACAATAGATTTCCCAGAATTCTAATCTACTGAGGCCACATTGGAACCGTACCAACTCCCTTGACTCCAAGTCTGGGTCTTTTCCCCTCCTTTTCTCCAGGTCTCCCTCCTATTCATATCCCCTGAAAGGAAATGGGTGCATGAGGGGGCAGGATGGAGACAGAGGATGCCCTGGGGAAGAAGGCGACAGAGGGCACATGCTTAGCAAGGGCCTGGCCTCCAAGTTGGGAGGGCGGAGCCAGCAGCAGGCCTGTAATAGGCTTGCTTCCTTTTGCTCTCCCCACTTTGCTCAGGAGTACCTGAAGGGCCTGTGCAGCCCAGAGCTGTGGAAGGAGGTCCGCTACCCGCCGCTGCTGCACTGCGCCTTCCTGGGGGCCCAGGGCCTCTTCCTGGACTGCCTCTGCTGGAGCACCCTGGCCTACCTGGTGCCCGGCCCCCCTGGCTCCCTGATGGTGGGCGGGCTGACTGAGTCTTTCACCATGACCCAGAACTGGCTGGAGGAGCTGGTGGCACGGCTGCGCTGGGGCCCTGCCCCTCTGCTGACTCCCCGTGGTATCTGGGAGGCTGAAGTGACCCGGGCCTTTGGGGCCCTGGTGTGGATCCGAGGTGACCAGTATGCAGGGGACCTCCTTCAGCTGCCCCCAGCAGTCCAGGAGCTGCTGCTGAGCCTGGTGCGGGATGCTGCAGGCAAGGAGGACATCATTGAGTGGCTCAGCCACTTTGGCATCTCCAACACCCACTCCAACCCAGAGGTGCTGATCTGCCCTCCCCAGCAAAAGAAGGAAGGCCTGGCCATGGTGTCCGTGGGAGAGAGTCCTGGGTCCTTTCTGGAGATGGGGTCTCTGCAGAAAGGGGGCCTGGAAAGTCCAAAGAGATTAACCAGCCTAGGAGCTACTGGGTCCCTGATCCCAACCCAGAGCACACAACAGGAGACAGCAAACCAGCTAGTACGGTAAGTTCTGGAGAATGAGTCTGGCTTCTCTGACCCTACCCCTGTCCCCTTACCCCAATGAAATAGTAGTAGGTAGTTTGCAATTGAATTGGCCTTCCCACCTTTTCAACAAACTTGAACTTTCTCCAGGGTCGGTTCCAACAACCAAGGTGGTAAGGATCGTGCTCAAGAGGAGGGGCCATTGCAAGCCAGCAGCAGCCAAGACTCTTCAAACCACTCACAAACCTTGTTACAGCAAAGACAGGTCCAAAGGGTGGAAGATAAACTCCCCTTCCAAGTTCCAGTGTCAGCACTGGGAGTGTGTCCATCCTGGAAGGCCTGGGCCCCGGGGCCAGCCTTTGGTCCCTTGTGGCCAGGGGCTATTGCTGCAGCCTTCTGGAGGATCAATGAACTGCATTCTCTTCACCTGGCTTGGCTTCTGTCCCAGGCGGGCTTCAATTTCCCCTTCTGGCAGAGGCCACTGGGCCCCATTCAGCTGAAGCTGCCAGGGCAGAATCCTTTGCCCTTAAATCTGGAGTGGAAGCAGAAGGAGCTGACTCCTCTGCCCAGTGCAGAAAGCCCAGCTTGTAGACCAGATGGGGAGCTGGGAGGAGAGACAGCTCTACGGAATTTCCCAAGGCCAGAGAGCTCCACAAAAATCACGAGTTTATTGGTGGTCCCAGCAGGCTCTGCTGTAAAGGACAAACCTAGTCCAGGACTTCCACAGATAGGGCCACCATTGACCCCTGCACCCAAACTACAAGCTAAAGGTGAGCCTGGGAATCAAGGAAGTATGCCGTTGGATTGTAAGGGCTTGGAAAAGGGGCCCTCTCCAGCACCACCCACAGAGCAAAGGATGCTCACAGAGCAAGAGGTGCCCACAGCTCAAGGGAGGCCCATGGCTGAAGGTCAGCTGACAGCCCAGTCAGTACCTGAAGCTCAGACAGTGCCTGAAACTTTCAAAGTGCCCCTGGCTGCAGCAGTGCTCAAAGCTGAAAACCCACCCATAACCCAAGGACCGCCTGCAGCTCCCAAAGTGCCTACAGCCCCGATGATGCCGGCAGCACACACAGAGCCTGCAGCTCCCAAAGTGCCTTCGGGTCCAACAAAGCCAGCAGTTCCTGTGGTGCCCATGACTGAAAAAGCAGCTGTGGATCAACCGGCATCGGAATCGACATTGACAGCTCAAGTGTTGTCTGCAACTCCAAAGATTCCCACAGCTCAGAAGATGCCTGCAATGAAAACATCACCTGTAGGTCCCCAGACACCCAAAGCTCAAGCCAGGCCTGTGCCTAAAACAGGGTCTCCAGCTTCCAAAGCACCTGTGACCCCAAAGGCACCTGCAACTTCTAAAGCCTCCAGAGCTTACAAGACTCCTGCACCCCAGAAAGTGCCCACAGATGCAGGACCCACGTTGGATGTAGCCAAACTTCTGAGTGAGGTCCACCCTTCATCAAGGGATAGTGCATCCTCACCAAAGGGCCAGGTGGCTGGAAGGCCCCCCCAGCCCAGCAGCACCCTATCCCTCAGCAGCAAACATCAGTTCCAGATGGAGGGGCTTCTGGGGGCTTGGGAAGATGCCCCAAGGCAGCCATCTCGCCACCAACAGGCAAGCAACACAGTGACCAGCTTCCAGAGGTACCATGAGGCCCTGAACACACCCTTTGAGTTGAATTTGTCAGGGGAACCTGGAAACCAGGAGTTGCGACGAGTGGTTATTGACGGCAGCAGCGTGGCCATGGTGTAAGTAGCCATGGGGCGGGGGTGGCCTAGGCATGCTGGGGAGCTGGGGCAGGGTATCCCTGGACAACTGAGTGTGGGCATCCTTTCCTGACCTCCACCTGGGAGGCATAGGGTTTGAATGGGGAGAAGAAGAGAGCCTGTGTTCTTGGGAGATGGCACGCATTGATAGCTATTGCACGTTCAGCAGTGTGCATTGAATCCTCACAGAAGCCCTGCCAGGCAGGGTACTCTTCTTCCTTTTAGGTAGATGAAGAAACAGGCTTAGAGGTGAGAATCTTGCCCCAGCTCCTTGAGTCAGCCAGGGGCTCAGCTGTTCTTTGGGTTCAGATCTGTCCACTGCCAAGACTCATGCTCTGACCAGGCCAGCTTTGAAACAGTTAGCCCAAAAGTCAAGGCCCAGCACAGATCCCTTCTGAAGCTTTTCCTGGCCACAGGAATAGCTTCTTCTAAGGCCGCTGTTCCTTAGAGATGCCCCTTCCTGCACAATGCCGACTGTTGTAGAGATATTAAGATAAATACAGGATATTTAATATTTATTTATTAGGATAAATAAATATTAGGATAAATACTTCCTTTGCCACATGGCAGAGTAGTGATCTGTGCTGAGCACACTCTCAGCACATAGTAGGTGGTTAGGAAATTTTTGTTTGCTTTAAGGTCTAAACTGAGCTCTTTGAGTGGAAGGGCTGCATTCTTCCTCTCCTTGTCTTCAATGTGCCTAAATGCTTAAATGCATGTGTGTGCGTACACACACATAGACACACACACACACACAGTGTTTGGCAGTGCCCTGTACCCAGTAGTTGCTCACAGAATGTTTGAGGATGCAGATAAGGGAGCAGGGCATTGTTGGCATCTTTGGTGCTGAAGCTGGTCCCCTGGCATTGCCTGCTCGCTGTCCCAGGGCTGGCCTCGAGGGAGGAACATTGCTCACCTCCCACCACCCCACAGGCATGGCCTTCAGCACTTCTTCTCCTGTCGAGGCATTGCCATGGCAGTGCAGTATTTCTGGAACCGGGGACACCGAGAAGTCACTGTATTTGTGCCCACCTGGCAGCTGAAGAAGAACCGGAGGGTGAGAGGTGAGATGTCCACTGTCCGCCCCACCCCTCCAGCATCACCATGCTCTTCTTCTCCCTTTCTGCCCCTGCTCCCACCATAGCCTTTCCCACCTAACCTCGCCTCTGATCATCTCTGTCTCTGCCTTTCTTTGCCAGAGAGCCACTTTCTGACAAAGCTCCATTCACTCAAGATGCTTTCAATCACCCCTTCCCAGCTGGAGAATGGCAAGAAGATCACCACCTATGATTATAGGTACACTGTACCCCAGGCCTCTGTGGGGACCAGGGGTTGGGCCTGGATGGGTGTCAGGTGGAGTCCCTCTACATCTTCTCTGGGGAAAATGTGTCAGGGAATCATGACCTAGAGGATGGGGTAGGGTGTAAAAGAGGAGAAGGCTCTACCAAGGTTTGCTTTACCCAAGCCCAAGGGTTGCTCTTGGCTTTGGGACTCTGGTGCTGTTTCTATGAGTTAGCTGGCTTTCTTCCACCATGGCCTGTGGGCCTGCACCCACTGCTTTGGATTGGATGAACCTTGTGCTTCAAGTGAGAGTGAGAGATACCCTGAGCTTTACCGGTTTGGGTTGAAGTTCACGTCTCAAGGAAGTGCTTCAGTCTTTTTCCTTCTCTAAGCCCTGGCACTGGGAGGAGGCGTATGGCTGTATATAGGTGGTGCCCTGGGCAGGGCTCTGGAAATGGAGTTAGATGCTTCCCTGCCTGTGGATCCTAAGCACCCACTCTCCAGAATGGCTATGGGAGCAGTGTGCCCAGGGGAGCCTGTGACCCTGCCTCTGTTGGGGTGAGGAAGGTCCTGTTCCTGGGCTAGAGTTGATGCCAGGCTGACAGAGGTCTTGGCTTCATTTTGGCACCTCCTATGCTGGGCAGGGAGAAGTTCTGCTTCTCCTCTACTTTTCCCAACCTGGCATCCACCCAGCCTTTGGTCCCAGGAAGGACTACTCAGGCATCCCTCCTTGGGGAGGTAGCTCTTGAGTAAAGTCTTTTAACTATCTCCAAATTGAGGCCTAGGTGTGAGGGAAAACAGCTGCTCTGCAGAAGGCCCCCTCTGCTGGGCACTTATGGAATGGCATGCTTGGGGTAGTCTTCCTGCATTGCTGAAGTAGGTAGTCTTTGTTTTCTTTCCTGGTTACAACTCTCTTTAGGCGAGAGCCTTGGAAAAATGGGTTTGCTTATTCAAGTATGCACTTTATATGCATTAGCATATATATATATATGTATTCACACATATATGACTGTTGTGCATTGGTAAAGAATATAGGAATATTTGTGTGTGTACTGTGTGGCAGGCACTGAGCTAGACACTTAAATGCATTACCTCATCTTCAGTTCAATACTCAAAGCAATCTGGGATCGCTATTTTGCCTTCATTTCACTGGTACAAAAACCTTATTAATAAATAGGCAAGTGTGAATGTGAGTGAGTGGGTGGGCTTCTGTGCCTGTGTGTGTAATAGGGGTGTGAGTTTGTATATATCATTAAGGGCATGTGCATACAAGTCCACTCTTCCAGTGGACTTCTAGTGATCCCACATGGCTGCATAGAGGAGGGAATGTGTTCCAGAGCCTTGGTTCCCTATCTGTGAGGGGCAGTGTTTTTATATGAGAGGTGAGATGTCCACTGTCCGGCCCGCTAGTTCATTTTCCCTGAGGAATCAGGAAGTGATGGGGGCCCTTCTCTTTGCAGGTTCATGGTAAAGCTGGCGGAGGAGACAGATGGCATCATTGTCACCAATGAGCAGATTCACATCCTGATGAATAATTCCAAGAAACTGATGGTCAAAAATCGGTGAGGTGGCTCCCTAGGGGTTTGAGCCACTCAGTCACCTTGATGTCAAGCAGCTCCTAGCAGGGGAGATGTTGGGGCAAGGAGTGGGGCCTTGGAATAGGGTTCATAGCACCTGTGGGGGGATGGGGGCCTCAGCCTCTGTGTCAAGGAGCAACAGGGTATGGATGAGTCAAGAGCTCATCTGTGACCATGCCCTTTTCTCTTCCGGGTTCCAGCCTTCTGCCCTTCACCTTTGCGGGGAATCTCTTCATGGTCCCAGATGACCCACTGGGCCGAGATGGCCCTACTTTGGATGAGTTTCTGAAGAAGCCAAACAGGTAATAGGTCAGGCCTCCCCTGCTCCTAGGTCCCCTTGGGACTGACCAGAACTTCCCCCTAATGCTAGCCAATATTTGTCTACTGCTCAAAAATGAATAGAGTGATTTGCTTTTCGTGTCCTTATACTTGTACCATATATTGATGCATCCAGAAGCAATGAAAGGAAGGTTTTAACATTTTACACAGATGCTTTAATACTGTATGTATCCTTCCACAACTGGCATTTATACTCAACATTTTATTATTTTTTTCATATGTATGCAAAATCCTGTAGCCCCCATTAATGACCATGTAGTATTCCATTATGTGAGTCCCCATCTAGCAGATTTATTGATTCTCTGGTTGAGGGTCATTTGACTACTTCCCTTTTATGCTGTTGGTGCTGATGTGGCAGTGATGTAGCAATGAAAGCTTCATCTTGTCCAAGGGAAGCTGTGTCTAGAGTATATGCTGTTTTCTTTATTATCTTCTTTGATCCTCATAATTGGAGTCAGATGCTAATGACCACTCTCAATATATGGTTGAAGAATTTGAGACTTAAGTGACTTTTAGGAGGTTACTTTATTGGTGTGGGCAGAATTGATTTGCAGTACCTCTGATCCTCTGGCTCCACCGGCTCTGAGCCACCATGCTGCCCACCTTCCAGTGCCTTGGGACCACTAAGGGACCTTAGCTTCTGGACAGGGCACTGCTTCCTGGGCCAGGCCCCCACTCTCATTTCACCAGTTTGGAAATGAAACCAAGGTTTGTCTACTGAGTGTCAGGCTCTCCTTCCTGTGTTGACCTTCCCCTGGAATGCTCAACCTGGGACAGGTTGTAAGCTGCCAGTCATCTTCAGTCAAACCATTGGTTTAAGACTTGTTTGCATACATCTTGGTCTATGAGGTTTTGGTTTGATGAGTCATCACAGCACAGATGTATCTTTAAAGTTGAGGTTGGGGCAGATGCAGGGGTTATAGCAGGTATTTGCTGGCAGGGCCCTGCCTTAGAACATGCTGTGCAGGAGGCTGGCACTCAGTTTAGCCTCCGGGATAGCTAGCAATGAGGTAAGGCTCTGTGGGGCATCCACAGGTGTGTCTTTCCCTTGGATGATGTCTGAGTGGGGCTGCCCGCTTCCCACATTTTCTCCCTGTTTTGGTATAGGTTGGACACGGACATTGGCAACTTCCTGAAGGTGTGGAAGACCCTTCCTCCCAGCTCAGCCCGCATCTCTGAGCTGACTGATGAGGCTGATACTGGGCCCCTGCAGGATCCACAGAATGTGGAAGAAGTCAGGGAGGAGAAGGAAGAACAGCAGGAAGAGGAGCCGAAGGAGGAGCAGGGGTGGCCAAAGCTGGCAGAGGAGGGGGATGACCTTGACTCTTCCCTGGCATCAGTGATCAGAGCCGAGTGTCCCTCTCTTTCTGAGGAAATCCTCCGATGCCTCAGTCTCCACGACCCCCCAGACGGGGCTCTAGACATCGATCTCCTGCCAGGTGTCGCCTCTCCCTACCTAGGCATCCCCTGGGATGGGGGGGCTCCCTGCCATCAGGTCCTCACCCAGCTGGCCCAGCTGTCCATCCCCAGCAACTTCACCGCGCTTTCCTTCTTTGTGGGGTTTATGGATTCCCACCGGGATGCCATTCCTGACTATGAAGCCCTTGTGGGCCCCCTGCACAACCTCCTCAAGCAGAAGCCAGACTGGCAGTGGGACCGGGAGCACGAAAAGGCCTTCCTGGCCCTGAAGCGAGCCCTGGTGTCCGCCCTCTGCCTGACAGCCCCCAACTCCCAGCTGCCCTTCCGCCTGGAGGTGATGGTGAGCCAAGTGGCTCTGACAGCTGTCCTCCACCAGGAACATTCAGGGAGGAAGCACCCCATCGCCTATACCTCGAAACCCCTCCTCCCCGATGAGGAGAGCGAGGGCCCCCAGTCAGGAGGAGACAGCCCCTATGCGGTGGCCTGGGCCCTCAAGCATTTCTCCCGCTGCATTGGTGACACCCCAGTGGTCCTAGACCTTTGCTATGCCTCCAGGACCACTGCAGACCCTGAGGCAAGGGAGGGCCGCAGGGTTTCCAAGGCATGGTTGATCCGGTGGTCCCTCTTGGTACAGGACAAAGGTAAGAGGGCCCTGGAATTGACCCTTCTCCAGGGCTTGCTGAGGGAAAACCGGCTACTGACGCCAGCTTCCTCGATGCCCCGTTTCTTCCAGGTTCTGCCTCCGTTTTCTGATCTGTCCACTTTTGTCTGCATCCACATGTCGGGCTATTGCTTTTACCGTGAGGATGAGTGGTGTGCTGGCTTTGGTCTCTATGTCCTGTCTCCCACCAGCGCCCCTGTCTCCCTCTCCTTCTCTTGCTCTCCTTACACACCAACCTATGCCCACCTGGCAGCTGTGGCCTGTGGCCTGGAGCGCTTTGGCCAGTCTCAGCTCCCGGTGGTTTTCCTCACCCACTGCAACTGGATCTTCAGCCTCCTCTGGGAGCTCTTGCCTCTCTGGAGGGCCCGGGGCTTCCTCTCCTCTGATGGGGCTCCACTACCTCACCCAAGCCTGCTCTCCTATATCATATCCCTCACCTCTGGTCTCTCATCCCTCCCATTTATTTACCGAACCTCCTACCGGGGTTCTCTGTTTGCTGTGACAGTGGATACCCTGGCCAAGCAGGGTGCCCAAGGGGTTGGGCAGTGGTGGAATTTGCCAAAAGATGTGCCAGTCCCTGTAGTGACTCCCCATACTATGGGCAAGAAGCCCAACTTGCTGGCATTACAATTGAATGACAGCACCCTGGCGGATATCATCGCCAAGCTGCAGGCAGGGCAGAAGCTGTCTGGCTCCTCCCCCTTCAGTTCTGCCTTTAACTCCCTCAGCCTTGACAAGGAGAGTGGTTTGCTGATGTTCAAGGGAGATAAAAAGCCCAGGGTCTGGGTAGTCCCAACACAACTCCGGAGGGATCTGATTTTCTCTGTGCATGATATCCCCATGGGGGCCCACCAGAGGCCAGAGGAGACCTATAAGAAGTTGAGGTTGCTGGGGTGGTGGCCTGGAATGCAGGAGCATGTGAGAGATTACTGCAGGAGCTGCTTGTTCTGCATCCCCCGCAATCTCATAGGCAGTGAGCTGAAGGTTATCGAGTCACCTTGGCCCCTCAGGTCGACTGCTCCTTGGTCAAACCTGCAGATAGAGGTGGTGGGTCCAGTCACTGTAAGCGAGGAGGGCCATAAGCATGTGCTCATTGTGGCTGACCCTAACACCAGGTGGGTGGAAGCATTCCCGCTGAGGCCTTACACGCACGTGGCTGTGGCCCAGGTGTTGCTTCAGCATGTGTTTGCCAGGTGGGGTGTCCCTGTGAGGCTGGAGGCGGCCCAGGGCCCTCAGTTTGCCCGGCATGTCCTGGTGAGCTGTGGGCTGGCCCTGGGAGCGCAGGTGACCACTCTGAGTAGGGACCTCCAGTTCCCCTGTCTGGGGAGCTCAGAGGTCTACTGGGAATTCAAGAGGGCTCTGAAGGAGTTCATCTTCCTCCATGGCAAGAAGTGGGCAGCTTCCCTGCCCTTGCTGCACCTGGCCTTCAGGACCTCCTCCTCAGAGGCCACGCCCTTCCAGGTCCTGACTGGGGGTGAGGTGAGGGTGAGTGAGCCCCTGTGGTGGGAGATGAGCAGTGCCAACATTGAAGGGCTCAAGATGGATATCTTCCTGCTACAGCTGATTGGGGAGTTGTTGGAGCTCCACTGCAGGGTGGCCGAAAAGGCAAGTGAAAAGGCTGACAATCGGCGTTTCAAACGGGAGAGCCAGGAGAAGGAGTGGAACGTGGGGGACCAGGTCCTCTTGCTGTCCCTCCCCAGGAATGGCAGCAGTGCCAAATGGGTGGGTCCTTTCTATATTGGGGACCGGCTGAGCTTGTCTCTCTATAGGGTGTGGGGCTTCCCAACCCCAGAGAAGCTGGGATGCATCTATCCCAGCAGTCTGATGAAGACCTTTGCCAAGAGTGGCACACCCCTGTCCTTCAAGGTCTTGGAGCAGTGAGCCGGAGCAGTTGTGGAGGCCCCTTCCCAGGAGTCCTAGGTTTCTGCTGCTAGACCAGCACGCACCCCCTGCCCCCGTCCCCGCTTCAGCTGTGTTCTTGCCCTGTGGGGCTTCAGTTGTGCCTTTTGTAGAAATGTTGCTTCATAAAGCTTTGCTGAATTGCCTTGAACTAGGGCCACTGTCCCTATGGAAGAACCCCCATTTTGGGGTACACAGAAAATTTGTCAAAGGCTGTTAAATATAGGCCTCTGGCACTTTTACATTGGGGAGAAGAAAGTCCCCTTACTACAAAGTAGGCCAGGCTGTCTTGTTCCCCAAGTATCCTTTTCCCCCTATATAAAAATGCAGGTGTAAAGACACCTGGCTGTCTTAACCGTGAAATAATGTGACTCTGGACCTCGCAGTTGGAACCACAGTCCTCTCCCAAACAGAAGCCTTCAATTTGGGTGCCTTCCCTCAGTCTGTATTTGGGAAGCCTGGGGTTGCTGCTGACATAAACCCATATTGGCTATGAGGAGGCAGCTGGCTCCCCAGCCTCATGGTCAGCTTTGTAAGGCCAGGCTCAGCTTTACCAGCTGTTAAAGAAGGGCTGGCAGTCCTCCTGGGCCTCAAGGGCAGTGGCTCAGGATAAGAAGATGGCCAGCCACGAGCCACCCATTTGTCAGTGTGGGAAAGGCAAGAGGAGGAGATGAGTGGCCTACCTCATTTGACTCCAGCTGATGGAGCCGACTCCCGCTCCTTACTTTGATGGAGTTGACCCCACAGGAATCAAGGATCTTGATGCCAAGTGTGGCATCTCTACCTGAAGAGCTGCTTCTACTGGACCAAGGGGCACCGGCCTCTGTTTTGCAGGTGGGGTGGGGGGGGGTGTCTGATGTGAGCAGTCTGGCACACAGTCAGGTGCTGGCTTGACTTTACCTCCCAACCCCATTCCAAAGCCCACCACCCTCCACTCCTACATTCACTGTATCTTGAGACCCCACGTAGTGTGTGATTGCTTTGTCTGGACACCCTGCCCTCCCCCTGTCTTCTGGATCTGCATTCTGTGTAGAGCCGTTCTCGGCAAGCATCACTTACAGTTGGAGTGAGTTTCTCCCAGGTGGGTGTGCCTACACTCACCCCTCTGAATTGCTGCTGCTATGAACAACCAGTCTTTGGTGAAGGCCAGCATCGCGTCTCTGGCTGGGCCACTGAGTGGTTTCATTTCTGAGGAAGTTGGGACAGATTTCTGGCCTCCTTCAGGTTACCTGAACACTTGGTAGAGTGCTAGAGTCAGAAGAGAATGTGCCATTGAGTCTAGCCCACTTGTTTTACAGTAAAGAGGCCCAGAGAAGGAAAGCAATTTGCCCAAAGTCACACAGCTTGTTGGGGGCTGAGCCTGGACCACGATTAAGCTTCCCGACTCCCAGTTCACTATGAAAAGTGTTTTGGCAATAGGTTCAAGCAAGAGAATCCTTTGAAATCCTAGCTCACATTCCCTCTAGCTCCCCATTTTCCAACCTTGTAGACAAACTACCTGAATATTATCCTTAAACCAAGTCCAGCTGTTAATCCTATTCAGGAATGAGCGATTGAGTGACAGCTGAGAAGCTGAAAGGTTAGCTACAGAATTTTTAGCAGATACTTCATTTCCTCGCCCCCCGCCCGTGTGCCTTCTCTTCGTCCCTCTAATACTGTGTACAGCCTCCCTCCACCCCCCAGCTGTATGTGTTCTCTGTTAACTGCATTTTTATCTTATATCCTTTTTCATGAATTTTTCCATTTTATTTGTCAATAAACAGATTAAACTGGAGCCAACGTTTAGTTCTTTTTCTTAGCTTCAGACTCAGTTGGGGACTGAGGAGGGTGGGGACGGTTTTGGGGCATGGCTGTTGTTTTCCAGGTGGACTTACAGAATTGGATTGTGCCTTTTTAAGATCACCCGGCTCAAGCCCTTCTTGTGAGATGAGGAGACCAGGTACAGGGAGTGATGTGCTTAAGGACCCCTTGACTGGTTCGCAGCAGAGCTGAGAGGGGAGCCTAGGCTCTGGACCCCCAAGCTGCCACTCTCCTAGTTCATGTCTTGGAAGTGGGCAGGGTGGAACAAAGACGCGTGGCTCCTGGCTTCGGAGAATGGCATTAGTGCCAAGCCAGCTTGACTTACACTGGAACCCCAATGGAACTAGGTTTGGAAATTGACTATTCTGAAACAGGATAAGTATGTGGCCTGTTTCTTGAAGACTCCATTTCCCCATCTGTAAAATACAGGGCAACAATTCATGAATTCTAGGATGGTGCAAGGAAGACATGAAATAATCTGTGTGAATAGGCTAGCATGTTGCTGGACTATGGAGTAAGCACTTACCATGTGCTAGTCATTTCCACTCTGCTTCCTGCTCTTGCTGTTCTCCTCCCTGGGGCTCAGAGACCTCCTTGCCCTGGCCATGTGACCTGACCTCTGCTTTTTGTTGCCTTTCTGCTTAGCACTGGTACTGATATGGACTGGCAGGAGGAAACTACCTTTCCTGAGAACACCCCAGCTCATGTGTACACCATTCTTCATTTGGTATTTATAGTGCACCTACTAACCAGGCTCTGTCTAGGTGTGGGTGGATAACATGTAATGTGATTGACGTGATCTCTGCCTTGTTGGAGCCCATACGTGGGTAAAGGAGAAAGACAATTGAACTGACAAGTACAGTACAGGTTAGTAAAGAAAACAGAACGGCACAGGAGCTCATTCTTCCCAGAGCTCCTTCACCAGAAGTAATACATCCACTCTTGGCAGAGGTCAGAGAGCAAAGGGTTCAGGACTCTTAAGCGGTAGGTTGAGTGAACAGGTGGCTCAGCAATCCCTTCATTTCTATTCTAGGTGAAGTTAAGCAATAATTAGATATTAGCTACACTGGTTTCTGAGATTTTTCTTCTTTGTAATTGAACATTAAAATGTGTGAGTTGAGATTTGGGACTCCTATTTTTGAAGGGGTGGATAATGAGATCTGTAGGGCACTACTTATCGCTTCTCAGGGGCAGGGGCACTGACAGGTGAGCTTCTCCAGGTCTCCAACAGATAAATTATAAAGAAGCCATCCTATTCCCATGTTAAGCCTTACATAAACATCTGTAAGGTTGAGACCTCCTAAGCTTGCTCTATCTTCTCTCCTACACACCATTCACCAAGTCTTTGTGTTCATGGATAAAGGTGAACATAACCTGGAAGATGGAAACACTAACAGGTAAAGGGCTACTAGCAAAAAAACCACATCCTGCCTGTTTTTTTTTTTTAGGATTATAGAAGACTCCCCAGGACATATGCAAGTTTCAACTTGTTTACTGATTCACATGGAAACAGATACTTACATATACTGAGTACTTGCTCTGTGCGGGGCACTGTTCTAAGTGTTTCTCATTCCTGTGGGGCAGATATGATTAATGTATCCATTTTATAGATGAAGAAAATGAAGCATGGAGAGGTGAAGTAACACTGAAGGTCATGTGCAGCTGCTAAGTGAGAGGCTGGGTTTGAACGCTGCCTCCTATACCCACTACCTTGACACTGTGTTCACTGCTCTCACCCTATTACATTCACATTATTTTTAGAGTTTCTTCCCTATCCCTTAGTTTATGGCCTCTCTATTTTTAATTAAGGCATTATATAGTGTCAGTTAAGATCTCCATTTCAATTTGGTTTAGATTAAGATGATTCACAAACTGAAACAGGTCCTGGTTTACCTCTGTTGAGTGTAAGAACAATTCTCTTGGTCCTGCTGTGTTTTTCAAGTACCACACTTTTCCAAGGATTGCCATTTACCTTAGCTAAGTGGTACTTTTTCTTAGGTCTTCACATGCTTGTAGATGATGAAAAATGGAGCAGTGCAGATTGCAATAGCTGGACTGGGAAGGACCTTCAAAGCATGTTAAGAAATACGGAGTTCATTCTGTGGCCCACAGGGAGCTTTCTAAAGGGCTTTAGGCAGCTGCAATGTTTATTTAGACAGATCACTATGGCAATTCCCAAATGGAGAATGGGCTGATCAGGGAAAACTGGAGGCCAAAGGGCCAATGAGGAAGCTCTCATACAAAGCCAGATGAGAGATCGGTAGTTTGAGCCAGGGTGGATAGAAAGCAATGAATAGAACCAATGGATGTAGATGATTGGATATAGGAGCTGGGGGAGAGAGGCCATTGGGGATAAAGACCAGTTTCTGGTTTGGACAAAGGAGAAGTTCCATAGACAGACAAAGAAAACAAGAAAGGAAAAGCAGATTTAGTGAGCCAAGTCTCTAAGTTCAGGTTTCAGCATGTTGACTTTATCAAGGAACAGTTGATGTATGAGTCCAAGGTTTAGAAGGGAGATCCTGGATAGGGACAATGGGGAAGTTGTCAGTGTATGAATGGATATTGGTGGTACTGGGAGCATGTTAGAACTGAAGAAATTCTAGGGCAGAACTTTTAGAAAAACCAACATTTAAGAAAAGGGCAGCATTGGAGAATTTTGTGAAAGAAGCTGGGGCCTGGGCATGCAGTAGAGGAAGAGCCCAGGGAGGAAAGTCAGGGAGTCAGGGCAGAGAGATCTCCTAGGAGGGTGTGGGCAACAGGCTCAAATGTTTGGAGGACTAGGAGGTGTCTGTGGACTTTAGTGAGACAGAAGCTGTGAGTAACTGAATGAGGGTCAGCTTAGGTGGAGCAGTAGAGGCCCAAGTTTATCAATGATAAACAGACGAGTGACTGGAGAGCTCAGTAATGTGTATTAAGATACTTGAAGCCGGGCGCGGTGGCTCAAGCCTGTAATCCCGGTACTTAGGGAGGCTGAGACAGGAGAATTGCTAGTTCAAAGCCAGCCTCAGCAATGGCAAGGCGGTAAGCAACTCAGTGAGACCCTGTCTCTACATAAAACACAAAATAGGGCTGGGGATGTGGCTCAGTGGTCGAGTACCCCTGAGTTCAATCCCTAGTACCAAAAAAAAAAAAAAAGATACTTGAGCTGGGCGTGGTGGTGCACACCTGTAATCCCAGCACTTTGGGAGGCTGAGATAGGAGAATCACGTCTCAAAATCATCCTCAGCAATGGCGAGGTGCTGAGCAAGTCAGTAAGGCTCTGTCTCTACATAAAATACAAAATGGGGATGTGGCTCAGTGGTCAAGTACCCCTGAATTCAATCCCCAGTCCCCCCCGCAAAAAAATTGGCTCAAAGGGGAGATGAGATGATGCTAACCAGCTGTAGAAGCATACAGAGTTGAGGATAACTGCATCTGTACCTGCAGCTACTTCCATACCTGTTTCTCTTTTAGATTTGAGAGACTTGAGCTCTTAAACTGCTGAGGGGAAGGAGTGAGTGGAGAAGAGAGGAAAGACAGGAGTATGTTTGGAGGGAATGGGATCCATGGCTGGTGGATGAAGATAGCTGCCTTTATAGCAGGAGGGACTTGGCTTCCACTGAACCACACAGGAAGAAGCAGTGATGGAGATGAAGGTGAGTTTATAGGTGTGGTGGGGGGAACGTTCTTGCCTAGTGAGTCTGTTTTCTTAGGTGGTCTGCAGCTGACAGTGGGACCAGTGTTAGTAGGGCAAAAGGTCAAAGAAAAGAACAGAAGGCTGCAGGTGGATTCCAGAGAGGATGAGGAAAGAAGCTAACAAAGGCATCCAGAGGAGCACTGCCTGGAACATTGGGAGCCAGGTGTGGCGGGAGGCTATGGATTTAGATCCACAGTGAATCTTTCATCAGTGGGATCCTCCTCTGTAGTGCTCAGCTGCCATGGTGCAAGCTTAGGGAAGGTAAACAGTTGGATTCTAATTTTAGGACCCTGTAAGTCTGAGGAACCTGGAGAGGAACACGTACCATCACCTGAGTTTTATTTATTAACTATGCACTTCATTAACCTTCTTAAGCAAAAATCATCTAACCATTGAAACACTTCATATAAACAATAAATCTACACATGTTACAAGGCAAATTATTTAAACATTGATCACAAAAATTGAGTCTTCCTAAAATATTTCAATAGAACTGCCAGTCTAATATGTCAATTTGTCTAAAAGCTTTAAAAATTTGAGCAAACACATCATTAAGAAGATTACAGAATTTTTAACCTACACCTGACACTATTATAAAAATGGGTTGATTGACCCTAGAGATGGATACTGTCTCACTTCAGACCAATTTTTGAATTTAGAAAATAGAGGAATATTATCTTAATGCTGAGGAAATTTTTGATTATTAATCACTGAACTTTTTTTTTGGTACTTGGGATTGAACTCAGTGGTACTCGACCACTGAGCCACATCCCCAGCCCTAACAGGGTCTCACTGAGTTGCTTAGCGCCTCGCCATTGCTGAGGCTGGCTTTGAACTCGTGATTCTCCTATCTCTGCCTCCCAAAGTGCTGGGATTACAGGCGTGCAACACTGTGCCCTCATATCACTGAACTCTTGATTGAGACCTGGGAACTGATTTACCTTCTGGTAGAACCTGAAGTTTTCAAGCCCACACATTTTCCATGCAGTTAGTGTATTGTGCTGGATGCCTTTTCTCTACAAGATGTCATCTTTATGTTTAAAAACTATGATGCAGGGCTGGGGTTGTGGCTTAGTGGTAGACCGCTTGCCTAGCATGCATGAGGTACTGGATTCAATCCCCAGCACCACATTAAAAAAACTAAATAAACAAAATAAAGGTATTGTGTCCATTTACAACCAAAATATATATTAAAAAATAAAAACAAAAACTATGATGCAGATATCTTGAAGACTTCCATGCCCTGATCCCTAGAACCTGTCAGTCTGTTATGTCATATGGCAGAAAGGACTTTGCATATGCAATTCAGGTTATAAACCTTAAAACAGGGAGATCATCCTGGATAATGTGGGTGGGCCCAATCTAAGCATGTGAATCCTTAAACTCAGAGAACTTGCTCCACAGAAGTCAGAGAGATATAGCAGAAGGTGGGCCAGAGAAATTTAAAGTGAGAAAGACTTGGCTTAGGTGTTGCTGGAAAACAGAGGGGCCCAGGGAATCAGTCCTACAACTGTAAGGAACTGAATTCTAAATGAATGTGGAAGTAGATTCTTCCCTTCCAGTAAGGAAGGCAGCAGCCCTGCCTACACCTTGCTTTTGACTTTGTGAAATCCTGAGCAGAGAATGCAGCCATGCTCTGCAAGACTTCTGACCTCAGTTTAGAAACTGAGATAATATATAGGAGCTGTTCTAAGCCATGGAGTTTGCCATAACTTGTTGCACAGCAATAGAAAACTAATACAGTAATTTTACTGTAATAATTAACAAAATTGATCTAGCCTATTTGCATTTTGAAAAACTTCTAGTTCTCTTCCCCAATATCTGTTCTTCCCTTTTTCCTTAATGTAAAACTCTTGACTATGAGCTGGATATGACAACCTACAATAACAGAAGACTATTTCCTAGCCTATCTTCCTGGTTTGGTGTGGAATTAAAGTGTGATTAAATTCTAGCCAATGAGACACAATCAGAAATGCTGGTTGTGGTTAGATGCAGTGGCGCATGCCTGTATTCCCAGCTATTTGGGAGCCTGAGGCAGGAGGATCACAAGTTTGAGGCTGGCTTCAGCAATTTAGCAAGACCCTGTCTCAAAATAAAAATAAAATGGACTGGGGGTGTTGCTCAGTGGTAGACTGCCCCTGGGTTCAATCCCTAGCTCTGCAAAAACACAAACAGAAATGTTGGGTGCACCTTTCAGAATGCCGTTTTCAAGGAAAGATGTGCGCCCTTTCTTCCTTCCTACTTCCTGCAGCTGGTAGACTAATGCAAGGGCTGGCATTCACGGAGCCATCTTGGGTCATGAGGTGGCATGCTAAAGACAGTAGTACCACAAGAAGGAAGAAGGGAGACTGGGCTTTGATGATCATAAAGTAGTCATTTATCCCTGAACTCTTTATTTGCAGATTCTTCAGTGTGAGACAGAAGTAATCTCCTGTCTTGTTTAAGCTATTCTTCCTGGTCACAAAGTATTGTCAAAGAAAAAGTTGTGTGTGTGTTTATAATATTTTTTTCTAGAGCTGGGGATTGAGCTCAAAGCCTCACACATGCTAGCCATCACCCTACCACTAAGCTACACTCCCCACCCTTATTTCTTTTTAAAACAATAAATTCACATCAGCATTTCTTATTTAACTTGAATATTACTATGTCCTTTTTTATTTGACTGTAATACATAGTTTCACATTTCTTTTCTCTACAATATACCATCTGCTTTTATCTTGCAATTCCTGATCCAAAATACATCTTATCTCTACAAGGAGAGTGATTACTATTCTGTAGTTACTATATTGATAGATTCATCCATGCTGCACCAATGGGATGGTGGGATGAGAGGGAGGGCATGCGCAAGCACTTATGATACTGTCAGAAGAGTGGTTGAAGGTACAAATTATACAATATCAGCTAATAAGAAGCTTGGGAAGGAGCATAAGACAGTAAAGATTATTAAAAAGAAGAGAGATAGTGGAGATAGGTTGGAAAAGGTACAGTGAAGGTAAATGAGTGAGAGCTGGAGGAAGGAGGTGGTCATCAGAGTGTGGAGTGACTTAAGTTCAGATTTCAAAGGTGGAGTATTTCCAGGAGGTGATCAAGAAAAAGGACATATGGTCATAGATGTGTTCCATGGCCTATGTGTGACCTTCTACACCCATCGCCAGCTCTGTACATCTGTTCTCTGTTCTGCTCTCAGCCAGAGCAAACATACACACCCAAGTCTTGGGTGGGAAGATGAGGGCCAGAGTTCATCCGGGACCTGGTACAAGTGGACAGCCAGGATCCCTGCTTGCTGGTTGTCCCAGTATATGTGCAAAATATGTACCGTGTTTGAGCTAGGCATATGCCCTTTCCTGGCTCATGAACTACAGGCTCTGGAATGCTCTGTGGCCCTCTCCCTATTTAGCTTGTGGCTGAGCCTCCCACCCCAGCCCATACGGTGCTGGCTGAGACCCATGATGCTGGCACTTTTCACAGGAAGGAGCCTGCAGGGTACTCTAAGGCTGGTCCATCTGGGCCCCTGTAGGAGCCTGTCAGGCTTACCTGTGCCACCTGTCCCCAAATAGCACTGAGCAGGAAGCTGGGGTAGGGGAATAGGAGGAGCAGAAACTGCAAAATAGTGCAGGTCTCTCTCCCTGCCAAACTTTGCCCTGATTCTAGGGCTGCAGGTACAAAGAGATGTAGCAGGGGACTAGGAGGGTAACCAGGGTGAGAGGTGGACTGTGAGAAGGGCCAGATCTGGAGCTGCCCAACTCTGCTCTTTTCTACTCTTAACCTTGGGTATTTGGCACATGCAAGGACGTGGGATATAGACAGCCCGAGGGAACCACTCTCCTGCCCCAAAGATATTATTTCTGGGACAGGGGAGGGCAGAAGGCAGTGGTCAGGTGCTGGATTTCTGAGTTTTCAGAGTGGGAAGATGAGGAAGCCAGAGAAACTTGAGTATTTCCAGCCACCCAACAGATTCCCTCGACGTAGGCGCAGGGATACTCGGTCCCCAGGGTCCAGGGGAAGCAGCACAGAGCTGGTGGCTGCCTCCCGGGTCACATCAGGGTCGTTGGCAAAGGCTGAGATGACAGGCCATGTGTTCAGCATCAGGCTTACCTAGGGAGGGGAGCCCAGTTAGCACCCATCGCCCACCCCCTAGCTCAGGACCCTCACTTTGCCAAGGGCTTCCTTTCCAGAACCTGGGGCTTAATAGACTCTCCTGGTAGTGCTGAGGGGTAGCCAGTGTTTGACTCTGCACATTATCCACACTCTAGTGGGCAGGACCTTTCCTCCCTTGCTCCTGGCCACCAGGACACAAGTCAGTGTGGGGTCTGCCTAGGACTCAGAATAGCTCCACTTATGCCCTGTCCCTTCCCTCAAGAGCTGGGGATGGGCCCAGCACTCAGATCACCTGGACGGTTTGGCGATTGTACACCTTCACCACATGGAACCGGAAGCTGTAGACTCCCCGGACAGGGGCCACGAAAGAGCCTGAGGCCCTGTCAAAGGCACCGCCCTCATTCACCAGGACCTGGGGGAAGTAGATCCTGCTTAGTGAAGCTCAGGGATACCTGCGGCTCTCTAGGGGTAACACTGGGGTTGGTTGGGGCAGGAGCAGTGAGTATGGAAAAGAAGGGATGGCAAGCAGGAGTGAACAGGGATGTACAGATTCAAAAGAAATGGTGAGAAGGGGCAAGGAGGAGTGTGTGTATGTGTGAAGGGAAGGGAAACAACTAGGGGCCACATTAAGGGAAGATATAGGGAGTCGTTTTCTTGAAGTTGGAGGGTCAGCAAAGTGGGCTTTGTGGTTCTCTGGAAAGGGGTGCGGGGTGTGTGTGTGTGTGAAGGTGGGTGGAGGGGAAGTTACCTGGTCAAAGTAGATAGCCCCGCTGGTGCCGTTGCCAGTCTCCCCTGCTGGCTCATGATGGTGGCTTCTAACTGCAGCAAATGCCACTCTTCCAGGGGGTGCCTCTCCCAGGGCTGCTCCCCCAGGGCCCCCTGCAGCAGCAGCACGGCCGGGCTCACAGACCACCAAACATTCACCCTCCAGCAGGACAGGTTCTGACCCCTCCTGGGCCAACCCTGCTCCCAGGGCAAGAAGCAACAGGGTTATGGGCAGCCCCAGGCTGTGTAAGGGATCTGGCAGCCAGTCTCGTCTTGCTCCCAACATGGCTGAGTGCCTCTGCGGCCCACGAGTGCCTTATTTTCTGCCCCCTTTCTGCTGCCTTGGGAACTCACTACCCCTCACCTGCTCCTCTGCCCTCTTTCTGGGTCTCACCGTCATCTGGCCTCTGGACCTCCCTCTCCATACCTCTCTGT
>PVHX01016864.1:0-41858 GCA_004024805.1 Geosciurus inauris
AAAAAAAAAAAAAAAAAAAAAAAAAAAAAAGAAAAAGAAAAAGAAAAAGAAAAAATTGAGGGGGAAAAAAAAGACTTAGCTGCTCAAGCTGCCATTTCTAAAGCTCTGGCACATTCTTCACACCACTGAAAAGTCCTGTAAAGTATTAAAAGAAATTAATTGGACATGGCAACTTTAGCTGTACTAAAAGGCTTGCTTTATAAAAATACTTCCTGAAGATAAAAAAAAAATCATGTGAACATTGCCTCTAAGTCACTGGAGAAACTCAAGCCTTTGTCTCATATTTCCAATGCTGCAATTTTAATTGTTCAGCTTTCTTGAAGTATCAATCTATTTTCTTCTTATTGACAGAATTCACAGTTTATGGCTGCCTCTAAATATGACCTTGTGGTTTGATTGGCAGAAAAATATTATCAGAAGACTTATGATGTGTAAGAAAAGGTACATTGACTTGTGTAAACTGATGGTTGGTTCAACTGCCAGCATAACTAAGGGTACTACTGTCTAAAAGACAGCCAGCTCAGTGGCAGCCCCCCAGTAACTGTCATTTTTTAGTCAGCTTTTTTTTTTTGCTGCTGTAACTGAAAGACCTGACAAGAACAATTTAAGAGAAGGAAAATTTTATTTGGGGCTCACTGTTCAAGAGGTCTCAGTCTATAGATAGTCAGCTCCATTCCTTGGGGCTTGAGGTGAGGCAGAATATCATGGCAAAGGAGTGTGGTAGGGAAATAGCTAACATGATGATCAGAAAGCAGAAAGGAGGGGAGAGAGAGATATTTCACTTGCCAGATACAAAATGTATACCCCTATACATGCCCCCAATGACCCACCTCTTCCAGCCATCCCAACATGCCATCAGTTACCACTCCAGTAATCTCCATCAGGGGATTAATTCTATGATTGGTTAAGGCCCTCGTTACCCAGTCATTTCACCTATGAATGTTCTTGCATCATCTGACACATGAGCTTTTGGGGGACATCTAATATCTAAACCATAACAGTCATAAACAACCCTGAGAGTGTTTGAAGAAAGGATGCAACACCTGTAGTTGTTACTTACTACCCTAGCTGCTAATGTGATAAAGATACCACTTAAGAAGGTAGTATCCACAGAGATGCATGCATACTAATCTTTATAGCAGCATAATTCACAATAGTCAAATTATGAACCAGTCCAGCTGTCCATGAACACATGAATGAAGAAAATGTGATATGTATGTATATCTATATATACATACATACATACACACAATAGTTTTATTCAGCCATAAATAAAAATGAAATTATGTCATTTGCAGGAAAATGGATGGAACTAGAGACCATTAGGCTAAGTGAAATAAGTCAAACTCAGAAGGTCAAGGGATGAATGTTTTCTCTCACATATGGAAACTAGAGAGGAAAAAGGAAAAGAAAGGTAGGGGCAGATGTCACGAAAATCAAAGGGAGATCAGTAGAAGAAAGGGACCAAAGGATGGGAAGTGAGGAGAGAGGTGGGAAATGCTAGAGAGAGATATTGGCCAAATTATATTGTTATATTGTGTGCATGTATGAATATGTAGCAACAAATTCCACCACTATGTATAATACACAAATAAAAATGAGGTAGAAAAAGATGTAAAGTAGTATAAAGGGTAGACACCATGCCACATATTGGATGAAGGTTAGCATTGTAGGGTACCATGGAACCCACTCAGAGCATATGTACTTTAGCCAAGAAGCTGTTTGGATATTTCAGTTCTTTAAGTACATTTTGAAACTCATGGAAGTCTCAGTTCTCCAGATGTTCAGGTTAAAAGTAGACCCAACAGAACTTTTGGTTCTTATCTACTCCACTGAACCCAGAGTCAGCATTTTCACTGCATCAGCCAGTGTTCATGCAAAATAATACTTGGGCTTTGAGGCTTATACAATGACATATAGATAGCAGAGTTGAGTCAGAAAGTCTGCTTTATGGACAAACCAGTTATCAGCAAGGCAGTTAACTGGGAAGGACTTCATGAGTGTTAAAAAAGAGAGACACCAACATAATGCATCACTCCAGTGGAAAAGGGTCTGGTAAGCTATGGAAACATTTGTGCCTCCAGTTCACTTCCAGCAACTTCATGTGCATATGTCTCCTTTCAGTGAAGGCTATGTAATCCTTGAAATGGTTACAAGGACCAACTATGACACTCATGAGATTGAGAAGGTAGTTTAAAAACTCCAAAAAAAAAAAAAGAGAGTTTCACTTTTTACAGAAAGTTCATGTTGCTTAGCAGAGAGGTCTTCAGGTCTTGGACACAATTCATGAACTTGGAAAGCCAAGATTGTGGTCTTCTGAGTGACAATCATCAGATGCCCAGAAAAATATGTAGTGAGAACTCCATAGTGAAAGATGTATATTTTGGCTGGGTGTCGTGGCACATGCCTTGTAATCCCAGTGGCTGGGGAAGTTGAGGCAGGAGGGGTGCAAGTTCAAAGTCAACCTCAGCAACTTACTGAGGCCCTGTCTCAAAGAATGAAAAGGGCTGAGATGTGGCTCAATGTTTAAGTGACTCTGGGTTTAATCCCCAGTACCAAAAGAGAAAAAAATAAAAAGCCAGTGATAAAGGGCTACATGTCATATGATTCCATTTCACTGATGTGATATATTGTAATATATCCCTTTGCCACCAAAAAGTGTATCTGGTCCAACGGGATGCTCACTGAGTGGGAGCAGACAGGTGGAGTGGTCCTTCTGCCATCCTGCATCTTCTGGAGGTGGCTTCCAAGACCCCAGTCCATGCCACCTTTCTTGGTGTTCTCCCACCTGGGTGCTTGTACAGAGAGGCATGCAGTCATTGCCTGCCTTGTGGGAGACCGAGTGAGAGGCTGGGGATGTCAACTGGCACAAACCATCTAAGCTCAAACTTGGTGTTGGCATGGTGGCTACTGGCCATGGGAGGCTGGGCTATTCTTTAAATTTTTGTATTTTATTTTATAAGGATTTGTTCAATTATCTCACAATACAAAGTAACTTTTAAAACACTTGTAGAAATAAATTATTTTAATGTTTAGTACTCAAGTTTTCCTGTCTGTATTCTCTTTTTTCCATTACCCAATAATGATATTTTAGGATTACTTACCCTCATCTGGACTCTACATGCTCCCACACATACCAAACAGCTCTCTGGGACAGATGACCATGAATTTGTTTGAGTTTATTTGGCTGAATAATACATAGTTTTTATATCTCAATATTTTTAAAGTGGTTCTTCGAACTAATCCTAATTTGAATCCAAGCTCTACTGATTTATAAAATTAATTTTCAGTATGTCTAGGTATGTTTAAAATGGTGAGGGCATCAAGATGGGGGAGCCAGTGAAAAGCAGTCAGAGAGAGAATTTATTATAATCAAGAGTTAGTCACAATAGGTCAGTAAAACAGAAGTTCTTTAGAATCACATATAAAGGGACAACTGTTTTCAAGAAAGGTGTAGAAGTAGCCAAAAACCTCCACCAGAAGACATCTAGAGCTCACAAGTGAATTCAGCAAAGTAGCAGGACATAAGATCAATCATATTCCTATACTCCTATATGATACTTCCTGTCTGTTGAAAATAAATTAGGAAAACTATTCTATTCACAATAGCCTTAAAAGTACTTGGAAATCAATCTAACAAAAGAGGTGAAGGACCTCTAAAATGGAAACTATAGAATGCTACAGAAAGAAATTGAAGAAGACTTTAGAAGATGGAAAGATCTCCTATGTTCTTGGATAGACAGAATTAATACAGTCAAAATGGCCATACTACCAAAAGTATTATAAAGATTCAACATAATCCCCATTAAAATTCCAATGACATTCCTTACAGAACTAGAAAAAGCAGTTTTGAAATTCATTTAGAAAAATAAGAGACCCAGAATAGCCAAAGCAATCCTTAGTGAGAAAAGTGAAGCAGGAGGCATCACAATAGCAGACCTCAAGTTATACTACAGAGCTATAGTAGCAAAACCAGAATGGTACTGGCACCAAAACAGGCATGAAGACCAGTGGAACAGAATAGAAGATGCAGAGACAAACCTACATAAATAGTTATGTCATACAAATGTTTCACAAACATATACTGGAGAAAAGATAGCCTCTTCAATAAATGGTGCTGGGAAAACTGAAAATCCATATGTAGGAGAATGAAATTGAACCCCATCTTTCATCCAGCACAAATCTCAAAGTGGATCAAAGATCTAGGAATTAGACCTGAAACCCTACATCTTCTAGAATAAAATGTAGGCCCAATTCTCCAACATGTTGGCACAAGAACTGACATACTTAACCAGACTCCTAAAGCACAATAAATAAAAAATAAGTGGGATGGCATCAAATTAGAATGCTCAGCACAGCAAAGGAAATAAGCGCTTGAAGAGAGAGGCTACAGAATAGAAGATTTTTTGCCACCTCCTCATCAGTTAGAGTATTAATATCCAGAATAGACAAAGAACTCAAAAAACCTCAACACCAAAAAACAAATAATCCTATCAATAAATGAGCAAATGAATTAGACACTTCTCAAAAGAAGAGATACAAATATATGAAAATATGTTCAACATCTCTAGCAATTAGGGAAATGCAAATCAAAACTACTCTGAGATTTCATCTCACTCCAGTCAGAATGGCAATCATCAAAAATAACAGTAAATGTTGGTGAGGATGTGGGGAAAAAGGTTAATGTTGGAAATTCCCTTCTGTAGGAGGCAATTTTGAAGAAGAAAAGTTCTAGGTCAGGAGTTGTGGGAGGTGAGAAATGAGAGGTGCTGAAGCTCTGACTAAATGAATAAGAACTTTATTCTTATTAGGTAGAATCCCCAAGTTGGAATCTGGATCTAAAGGGAGGAAGAGGATCAGAAAGAAGAGACAAAGAAAGTAAGGGATTAAGTGTATTATTCCTCCATTATCATTTTGTGTGGTGGAAGGTAGAGGGACAGATAGGACTGGGAGCCCAGTAGCCTAGTCATTCAAGTCAGTTGTGGTAGAAATAGCTGGGAATTGCGAAGTGTTAAGTGGGTAGGGGCAGGGAGTCTGCAGTGCCTGTGGCAGGTGGGGAAAAGGAAAGGCAGGATGAATGGTAGTATAGTCTGCTGTGGTCTGTTTTACCCTCCCAGGCCTCCATTTTAGCTTCCAATATTTTGCTCTTCTTTTGACACTGAATGTTATTCTGCAGAGTTCCTAATTATTGACTAACTTCTCTGGCATTACAGAGCAGCCTGGGGTTGGGGCAGGGAGTGCTGTTGTTGTCCCAGAATCAGGACACATCTAACAGGGATGTGTGAGATGGGGACATCATGGCCATCAGTGGAGATGCTTTTGGATGACACCAAGTCTTCAATGAGGTGATCTCAATGAGGTGATAGATAGGTGCCTAGATTTTGCTAATTTCCTGTTGCTTGGAGTCCTCTTTCCGTATTATCCTACAGGTTTATCTCTTCCTGACCTTCCTCTTATTCCTTTGCGATCGATTTTTCTTTCTTCTTCTTTTTTCATTTTTCCAACCCCTTCCTTAGGCTCCTCTAGAGCTCTTCCCTCTGTTTCTTATGGGAACTGAATGTCATGGGATCCACTACCTGGTCCACCTGCTCAAGTAGTGCAGGCAGAGAGTGGATCTGCACCAGTCTGTGTATTACTCTGTATTCAAGACCAATGATAAAACAATGGAATGGGATTCAGAAGATCAGGGTCTTATGCCTCATCTACCACAAAAAGATTGTGTCCCCTTGGAAATGTCTTAGTTTTCCCAGGGCCCATTTCCTTTTCTTTATTTTGACAGAGTCATACTAGATGACTCAAAATAATATCTATGGATTCATCTTGACATGACTGTAGCCATCTAGAGTCATAGCCTCTATTGACTGTCCCAGAGTAACTTTAGTCTGGTTTTCCTACATGATTTCCTAGCATAGTACAAACAGACAAAATCATTAGAATGGCATATGGAACTTTACAACAGGACCCTTGAGCCAGGAACATGCCTGACTTGGGTCTTAGCTTACTCTAAAACAGGTTCATTTTTGGGATGAAGCCATTTTTATCCTGACCAATATATACTCTCTTCCTTCTCAACCAAATTATAGGGTTCCATTTAGTGTTGTTGTTGCATAAAGTCGCATTTCTTTCAGCATCAATAAATTGTATTCTGTGCAAATATAAAAATGGCTGTCTCTCTCTCTCTCTCTTTTAGTATCATGGCACCTTCAGCTTGGTTCTTGAACAGTGGGGATGGGTTGTTCCAGAAAAATATCCAGATCCATTACAGTGATAGTTTAGATATCATTGGTATTCTAAAACAAATTAAGACAATTACTTGTGAAGTTAGTTGTGTAACCTTCATAACTATTTTTTTAGAATGTCCTCCATTTTATACGTGACAAAATGAACACACACAGCAAGAGATGACTTTATCAGAGGCTCAAAAGTAGATGAAAATAAAACAAACATCTCCCTTTCTTCTTTAGTTCACTTAGCTAACACAGGCTGGGGCATATGTTATAACTTTGTGCAATCCTCCCAACCACCTTTTTTTGGAAACGGGGCCTAGCTATGTTTCCCAGGTTGACTTTGAACTCCTGGGCTCAAGTGATCCTCTTGCCTCAGCCTCCTGAGCAGCTGGGACTAAAGGTGTGTATCACCACGCTCAGCTCTGTAATGCACTGTAAAGGAAGCAATTTTTATAGGACTTTCAAATGATATAAAGATGTATTGAAATTTTTAAGAGATCAACTAATCTTGTGAGATTTAAAGCTCTATTTTCATGTTGGGTAAGTTGTATGAGTGCCAGGTAATCATCTGAAATTATGGATGCCTCTCTGAATTAAAATTCTGAAATGAGGATTATCAATGGCATCACCCATGCAGGGGATCTATAGATGAGTTTGAGAAGGAAAAGAAGAGCATTAAAATGAGGTATATTTATCTAAATTTTATAATTGTTTGAAAATTCATTCTAGTTTATCTGTATATTAGTTGTTGGACTAGGAGTTTTGTTTTTGCTTTGCTTTCTCTAGTTTCTTCCATATCTCATGCCATCCATCCAGAGTTTTTTTTTTTATGATAAAATTGATGGTTTAAACCCTGGAACATAACAGATACAAAATCAGAGAAAATATTGTTTATTTTTCCCTGAAGCTTCTCATGAAAACATAAAATAATTTTCAGCCTCCATTTTTTCAGTTTCTTTGACTCATACTGATTCAGTTTTCATATTGAGAACAGTACATGCGTGGTTTAGTTTCAGGTAAGATGTAAACACACATTCTCCTGTCTCTTTCAATATCAATCCAGATAAAAAAGAAAATCTGCCTAGAATGCATGGAACAGCTGTGTGTTAACTCGAAATGTAAATCATAGAAGAGAAGGTAGGAGGGCTGGGGTTGCAGCTCAGTGGTAGAGCGCTTGCCTAGCATGCATGAAGTCCTGGGTTCAATCCCCAGCAGTACAGGGGGAAAAAAAGAGAGAGAGAGACCGAGAGAGAGGCACAGGTAGTGAGACAGGAGTTTTAAGTGTCTCTGATTTAGAGGTGAATTTTCGGTTTCTTCTTTGGTCTCCCTTGTTGTGGACTCCAGGCAGCCCTGGGACTGAAAAATTCTCCACATGAGACAGGAAAATCTCCTTGCTCAGGGTTGTATCATTAGAAAGGTGACTCCTGATGCTTAAAGTAGAATTGAGAAAATGTGTTTTTCTTTCCTTTTGTTGTATTCTACAATCCATTTTAAGTACACCAGACTCTAGAACATTCTCTAGCACTGATAACAGTCACAGTGGAGGAAGGAAGGATCTTATTTTCTGGCTCTAGGAGCATATTGCCAAAAGGATGGCACAAAATTCCCTATTTTCCCCCTCTGTGTTGTCCTGGTACTCACTCTGGTACTTACATGTGCATAGGAACAGGCGAGCATAGCAAGAAATGTACCCATTTTTTTTTGACCAAAGGATAAAAAAGTAGAACACCAGAGGAAGGAAGAACCAAGGAGATTGTGTAGAGGGATGTGACTGGGAAAGCAATGTCCTCCAGATTACCTTTAACTTTCTATATTTATCTCTGTACTGTACACATATGGATCTGATACTAAAGAAGATAGGAAAATTGAAAACAGGGAAAAGATATAGATCACTGCCCAGTTCTCAGGTAGGAAACTGCATGGCACATAGAACAGACACATCTAGCACTGCAAAGCTTTTGTTAATTAAATAGACATAGGAACTGTCATCACTCATGGCAGGTCTGAATTTGCGTCCTGAATTTGATTTGGAAATTGTCTGTTAAGACAGAACTATGCAAACAGGATTTGAATAAGATGCAGAATTTCATGAAATAATATTGCATAAGTCCAGGACAGAATCCAAATATATAGACACGCAGAGGATCCAGAAAACCTCAGTGGTCATGTGAAAGAGTCAGGAGATGACGGAGGTGCTGGATTTCTCTGACAAAGTTTTCAGTGCAGCTATTATAAAAATCATCCAAGAAATAAGGGAAAAAACTGTTGAAGTGGATTGAAAGCTAGAAATTATAGTAAGGAAATGAAAGCTTAAAGGAAAACTGAGTAGAATGATAAATGGAAACTATCCAAGGAGGCATGGACTGAAGATTAGAGATGAGTGGCAAATGAGTGGTCTTGCAATATAAATAAATCAAAGTTAAATAAGGAAGGAAATTCCCTTCCTTAAATAAGGAAGAGAATCCTCTGTAAAATAGAAAAAAATTATAACTACCCTGTGGGAGAATCATATGACCTATTATATAGACAGTGAGTGCCCTCAAGGAGAAGAAAAATGGGTATAAATAATAACCAAATCTTTAGTTTGTTAAGAACAAATGAATCTGCATATTCAAAAAGCTCAAGAAATGGGGCTGAGATTGTGGCTCAGTGGTAGAGCACTTGCCTTGCATGCATGAGGCACTGGGTTCGATCCTCAGCACCACATAAAAATAAATAAAATAAAGATACTGTGTCCATCTGCAACTAATAAAATATTTTTTAAAAAAGCTCAAGAAATGTCAGCAAAGGAATATGGAGAGAACCGCATGAAGGCTCATGAAATGCAACATGCTTGATGAAAACTTCTAGCATCCTATTGTACACCAGCTATTATTAAATGGCTAATAAAATGTTAGCTATAGAAATTTGTTCCCTGAAAATTCTATCAGAAAATTTCTTATTCTTTCTCATTCTGCCCTACTGTTTACAACACAACCCCAGTCTTAAGATAACCATCTCATTCTTCCATGTTGGAGCTGAATTCTGTTGATGGTATCAGAAGTGACTTATTTATTCATGGCCTGAAAAACTTCAGGAAAGATGCGTCTAGGGATATTCATTTATTATGCTGAATGAATAGGTATGAATACATACCTACATATTGTTCATTCCTGAATCTCCACTCAAACTGGACAATACAGTTTAAATAAAATTTAAACATTTAAAAAATGTTCACAAACAAGGATGCCAGGAACAGAAGAGTGGAAAGCCACACAGATTTGAAGTTGGGAATCAGACTGACAGTTGGCAATGTACTTAGACCCGAGAAATCCAAATTCTCAGTGTGCAGTGAGAGCCATCCGGAGATATCAATGGCTGTGGGTTGGAGGAGATGGGTGTGGGGAAAATGGAAAATAGAACAAGTGGAGATGATTGAGAAGCAAGTTAATCTCCATACTTGTCCTGCTTTATTCTCTGCAGAAGGTAAACACAGATCTGTATAAGGGAGAATCCAGGCAGAGCTGGCACTGAAGTATCAGAAGGGGAACTCTGTGTGCCTCACGAATGCTGAGTGCTGTGACCATCTCCCTCTAAGGATCAACCCCACTCAGACCCTACCCTCAGGGGCAGCTGACTTGCCAAGGCATTGGCAGCAGGAACATTTTATAATCCTGAGAATGTAATGCCTGGGTGAGATCCTGATTCTTGACTGTACTTTCTCTTCTCTGCTACTCTTGGTCTGGATCATGATCAGGAAGTTTCCTATTTCCCTATATTTTCAAAGCCCCATCATCCAGAATTATCATCTACCCTCTTCCCATCAAGGGAACTGTTCTCAGACCTACTGGTAGAGACCTGGCTGGGTTAAGAGGCAGAGAATATGGGGAACATGATCCCCTGACAAGATTCCAGCAGGATTCCCACTATCTGGCACACAACTCAGCAAACTTAGAAGAAAAGACCTTATCTTTTTCCATGATTCTTGCCTGCTTGGGATTAAGAGATATAGGAGTACATGGCCATGTTTGCCACTATACCTATTCATTGGACTGTAAATATTTATTTCACAATCTCTTCTTTTGGTATGATACATCAATACATGATAACAAAATTTAAATATTAAAGTGAAATGCACCTATTTTCCTTTTCTTAATGATAAAGAACAGGGACTCAGAATAAAAGTTGAGATGATTTTCTTTAGAAAAAAATAGGCTGAAAGGAGCACCTTTGTGGGTTCTCTTGCAGATGATGGAAAAAGTCTTTCAGAATATATGAATAAAGCAAATGGGAAACACGAAGATGGAGCTAGTGGAAAGACACTGTCATTCTTGCACTGCTCTATTTAGGATGAAGTCAAAGCCTGTTTGGACCCTCAGTTTTGCCCCTCTACCAGTCCAGGAAGCAGGTGGCAATGAAGGAAAGATACCCCTGAAAGTGGAATCCCTGGGTGGTTCAAATAATGAAGCAATAATGTAGCCTTGGCTCTTTGGTGAGGAATTTTCTAAAAAGAATGGGAATTGCCCTAAATGCTGATCCCTGATGATATTGAAAAGTAAAGCACTGGCAGGTATTTTGAAATACGAAAACTTCAAACATTTTTAATTATCTCAGTTGAATGTAAAACATTTTCTCATGTTTTAAAAATTAATAAAAATATGTATAATCATTTGAGAAAGCACAGGGGAATTTTTACAAATTTTGAGACTCCACATACACAAAACAATGTGTAATGGTAATGCCAGAAATGTTATAAAGAGGTAAACGTGTAAGATTTAAGACATAGCTATTTTATTTCTAACACTAGAAAGTTCTGGCAAGCTGGTTAATGTTGCTTCTTGTTCTGAGTCCTCTGGGGCCCATACCCAGCTGTTTAAAGAATTACTGGAGATAAAATTGGATGTACACACACACACACACACATTATGTATTTATTGATGGTGTTTGACTTACAGTGGTTCTCCTTAGGATTTTTTGACTTTATAATGGTGCAAAAGCAGTACATATACAGCAGAAATCATACTTAAGTTTGGAATTTTGCTAGGAAGATGTGATTTGAAACTCTCTTGTGATACTGAGTTCATGAGTGACTGAGGGGAACAAGGGTTGGCTCCTCTACCGCAAGGGAAGTGGAGCTCTCCTCAGCCCAGCAATCAGGAGGGTAAACACCCTGTGCTCCACACTGTACTGTGTTGATAAGCTATAATATTCAGTAGTCTAGGTATTTGGATGCATTTTCACTTATATGTTCGAACTCTGATGGGTTTACCCCACTGTAGGATTCATAATGGCAGATTAGCGAAGGTCACTTTCTGGGTTGTACTGTGGCATGAAACCAAGAAATCATACACGTGACTTCTCTGCAAGGTGAGAAGGGGGGACTTTACTGGGAATTAATTCTGAACATTAAAAGCAGGTTGGGGACACCGGAGGTTGGATATAACAAGATAAAGAAGAAACCCCCAGTGCCGCTACGATCACCCCTGCGTGAAAATAGTGGAGGGATACATTAATTAAAGGAATCTGCATTTTTAGGAGGTCTGAGGCATGTCTGGGTATGGAGAGATCAGAGACAAAAGACTAACCTGAATAGTGCCTGCACAATAGACTGCCCAATTAACCTGAAAGGTGCCCTGCACAATATCTCTTTGTGAGAAAGAAGCCCCATCTCTCCAGAACCATTTTGCAGTTGCAGTGCAGGGGGCTGACAGATGGGGGAACCAAATCCTGGCAACTGTGCCTGGCCTGAAATAAAGGTGTAGGAAACCCACACCACACAGCCTAGACTGCCTAAGTGACCAGGAGAAATCAAACATGAGGAGAGGTTTATACAGGGGAATACTCATCTGAGAAACCCATTCAGTTTTTCCTGTCCCCCTCCACACTGCCTGTTTGAAAGATGGTTTGGGAGAGATGCTCCTGACCAGGACTTCAAAAGGGCTGGGGAGGAATTGATTGAGTTCAGAGACTGAACCCGAGATTCCAGAAAACCAAGTTCATGAGTGACTGAGGGGAACAAGGGTTGGCTTCTCTACTGCAAGGGAAACCCAGGGGTTTTTCCTAGGGGACAGTATCCCAGCATAGTCCAGCAACTGCTTGGCCTGGGAGGTGTATTGATTTAAAAATTTCAGACCAATCACCATTCAAGGAAGAGCTTAGAGCCTACCTAAGCCTAAACCCTGTCCCCAGGAGCCCCATCTGTAGGATTTCCCTCCACACTCCAGCAACCCCACCCAACACAGCTGAGAAGAAAAGCTGAGAATCTTTGAACTCCAGAAACAATTCCTTAATGTTTCATTGATTCCCCCCTTTTTTCTTTTATTTTTCTTCACTTGTCTTCATCTGAAATAAGTGTTGCTTTCTCAGTTTCTTTCTATTTCAATTAAATTAAAATATGGAAATCTGAACATGTATACTTTCTTTGGTAGGGGAAATTTCACTGGAAAATCTGTTACCAACTGACAACTCCATCAAGATAGCACTGAAAAATGACAACATCTGTATAAACTAAATAGCAGCAAGTCTTTTTATCAGTAGCATTTTTCCTCCTTGGAAAAGGTTTTTTTTTTTTTTTTTTTTTTTTTTTTTTTTTTTTTTTTTTTTTTTTTTTTTTTTTTTTTTTTTTTAATTGTCAACCACTTAACCCACACATTCCACATAAAGAGGCAAAAGTAGATTTACTCTTTTGTTTCCTCAACTTGACCACATTTTCTAATATCAAAAAGTGAACAGAAAGCCTGTGCACACAGGGCACAACATGGTATGATGCTCATGGTGATTCTTTCTCTGTTATTGCAGGTAGATACAAGATGGACCAAGAAAGGTGTGTACTGTTAAATCACTTACTTGGCAATGAATCGTTTAGATGATGAGAAAGATGAAACCATCTTTGTGGCTTTAGTGTGCAGAGCCACCCTGATTCCAGTTTCCTGCTGCGAATAGGGAAGTTGTGGTAGAAATTCATTGTCCAGGTAAAGAACCATAGTCATTCTCTGTAGTCCTGGAAAAGCCTGTGTTTCCTTTAGGTGGTGTGAGGATATGTGCATGGGAGTGGGATGTGTCTATGTGTGAATCCATGTGGTGTGATTCTGATAATGCCTATGACTGACATTTTATGTCTTTCTGTTGATATTTGTTCCCTTAGTTGCTAGTGTCAATGTTCTCAATAAAAAACGCTCTCACTGTTGCAACATGAATATATGTAGAAGAAAATGAATCAAATTGTAAACTTCAGGGGCTGGGATTGTAGCTCAGTGGTAGAACGCTTGCCTTGCATGCATGAGGCACTGGGTTCGATCCTCAGCACCACATAAAAAAATAAATAAAATAAAGATATCATGTCCATCTACAACTAAAAAATATTAAAAATATTGTAAACTTCATATGTATGTAATTCTTTGACTGCCACATGTACTTCAATGAACATGGAAAAATATTCCATCAACACCCAAGACAGTGATCACAAGCCCTAAATGGACAAAGCTCATTCCTAGTTTCTGTTATTGGACCAGTAATTTTTTATCATAAACCTTACCTGTCAGCCTTATCCACATGGCATTTGATTGGTCATTCAGTCTTGACACTTTTCTCACTTTCCTGTGAAAGGCTTTACAATTCATTTCCAGAATCCACCTTAGGTATGGCAATCTGGGTAGTTAGTTCCTTTTCAGTGAGCCCCTAGTAAGCTGCTCATGCGCCACATACAGTAATGGCAGGAAGATGAGGCAGGAAGAGACCGAGGCAGAAAATTCACTGCAGTTTTCTCCATGTAGATTTCATATTTACCGCAGATAATGTTGCCAGGAGTAGGCAATGCCATGTGCATGTGAAATCTGTCTCCCATCATTTGTCCTGGTCATGATTTCTGTACACTGCCCAGAAACACTGTAAACCATACAGAGAAACAAGAGTTTTGTTTGAGGGACTGAGCATCAGCGTGAGCATGTGGCTTCCTTTTTAAGAGGCCCAAGAAGAAGATATCCATTGTAAGCTGGGAAGAGATCAATGCAGCCTTGGGACAGGAGAATCTCCATAATGCGCCTGTTGAACATACAAGTTGAAATAGTTCTTGGTTGCTTCTGGAGGCCTTTGTGTGGAAACAAGTCAAAATAGTTCTTTTAAATCAAAGGAACATAAAATGACCCAAATTTTGATGGGAATTCACTTTTGCAACAAGTTTTCTGTGTCAGTACATTTTATTTTAATAAACTTTGATCACACTGTGGGTAAGAATATTTTACCCATAAAACAGCATGCCCCTTGTTTACCCAAAGAAACTATGTGCTTGAAACAAGATTGTCCTAAAAGATCTTAAATCTCTAGGTCATTTTCCCAGTGGTTCTGAAGGAGACCCAGCTATGTATAGTCAGCGATAAAACTCAGTGTTTCCAACCAGGGTTCCAGGAATTCACGGAAAGCTGTCCAGTAGGCTCCATGAGGGAGAGTAGGGCAAAGAACAATAGTTAGTGGGCAGGAGAAAGACAAAAAAGGCATTCAGGCCATGGGATGGGAGGTAGATTTCAAGGTTGCAGATCAACATCATCGACTGAGCAAGTTAAGGATGTTTAGGCCCCTATGAGTGGGAATGAACAAACTGTGGCTCTCATAGGTGACATGAACACTATCTAGCTCTCTCCTAATATCCTGGAGATTTTTTCTCACTCTAGTCAGAAAGGCAATCATCAAGAATACAAATAATAATAAGTGCAAATAAGAATGTGTGGGAAAAGGTACATTGTTGGAGGCACTGCAAATTAGTAGAACCACTCTTGGAAGCAGTTTTGAGGTTCCTGTAAAAACTAGGAATGGACTCACCATAGGACTCTGCTATCCCACTCCTTGGTATTTATCCAAAAAACTAAAATCAGCACACTGCAGTGATACAGCCACATCCATGTTTACAGCAGCATAATTCACAATACCAAGTTATGGAACCAGCCCCCAATGAGGAATGAAATAATGGCATGGAGAACATCATGTGACGTAAATAAGGCAGATGCAGAAGGTCAAGGGTCAAATGTTTCTCTCATATGGGGTGGCTAGATCAAATAAGTCATACAAGGGGTGGGAGAATCCCATGAAAATAGAGGGAGATGTGTGGAGCAAAGGAAGTGGATTGATGGAGGAAGGAGGAGGGACAGGAAAGGAGAGGAATGGTGAAATAAAATAGGCCAAGTTATGTGAGGTACATATGTACATATATGACTACACAAGAGTGAATTTCTTCCTTTATCTATCATTAATTTAAAAAATTATAAGTAAATAGAAGGAAGACTATTAAGAGTAGAGAAAAGGGAACAGGAGGAGGGAGGAGAGGAGATGAAGAGGAAATACTGGTGACTGATCTGGAGCAAATTATATTCTATGCTTGTATGATAGTGTCAAGATGAACTCCATGCAATTATGATGTACTAATAAGAAAAAGGAAAGAAACTGGGATCTCAGAATGAGATGTCCATAGGCTTGATGAGTGCAGAATTCTTGCCATTTGTGGGCTGATGGGAGAGTGTATTGACCAGGGACAGTGCCATCTCAACAAAGGAGTAGACATGTGGTGATGGGAGAGCCTGGTGGCTCTCTCATGGAGGGTCTTGGGATGGGGTGGGGTCACAAAATGTGGCTTATGGTAAAGTTCCTCTAAGGTAAATAAGAGACTGCCTCTTGTTCCTGTAGGAGCTGGGGAGAGATAAGAGGTTGTGAGCCTGGGTTTGGGTGAGAAATATTACTATGAGGAAGACTCATGATCAGAGTTGATGTAGCTACTACCCTACCTGTTCTCAGCCAGGCTTCAGTGCAGCTGCTCAGTCAGTTGGACAGATCAGCAGCCAGCAGAGGTAGGAATATGTCAACTTCCTCCATTGAACCATCAAAGCAGCAGCCCAGCAGGAAATATTTAATTGTCATTAACCACTCATCCACTGTTGGACAGTTGAAGGAACGTTAATTTTTGGCACAGCTATAAAGTGGCAGTTGATTTGGAATGTCCTAAGTTCTGAGCCAGTTTGAAAGCCATGGAGACCACTGGTCACTGGGATTGGTCAACTGCTCATCAGGAGGGCTCGAGGAGAGGAAGTTGATAGTAAGAAGATGCTAAGGAGGATGGTCAGAATGTTAGGCTTTTTGTTGTCCTTCAGAGGGGTTTTATTTAGTTTGGGCCAAGAATTAACCAATAGGTGTAAAATGAATTAAGTTTAGGTTAGGAATTAAAAGGTAGGGGTTGCAACTTGAACTAATTTTTTTTTTTTTTGGCTCAGGCACTTCTAGGGCATCAGTATTCCTGAAGAAATATTGGCTCAGGAAAATTTTAGAGAGAGTGGGAAGAGCTCTTGGTTTAGGGTTTCAGGGCATCCTCTAGCGGACTCAGGTGTTCAGGAATCTCTGTCCCCAGAGAACTAACTACATTCTTATCTCAGATCCATCAGGCATCTGTGTTGACTTTACATTTCAATTCCTTGAATTGTGAGATGTGGATGTCAGCCCTTGTTCTGCCCATTCCGTGGTGCTAATGTGGAGATCTGGGGAAATAGCAGATATTTTCCACGAGCTGCAAAGCATCATATCCATGCAAAGGAAGAACAGTTTATGACTTTTCTCAAATAATTGTTATCCTTACAGCATAGCATAGGCCATCCACATCCCCAAACAGGAGATAGAGGTATAGTGGAGTGTAGGTGCCTTTCACAGGCATAGCTTCTAAGTAGGATTTATTCCAGGCCATGAGGCCCCAGCCCATCTGCTCTGAGTAAATCTTCTCTGCCTTTCTTTATGATCTCATCACAGTAAAGGCGTTTGCCTTTATCATCATTCATTTAGGTTTTAAGGGCACACCACCCTGAAGGATCTTCCTGAAGTTCAGCTCACACTCAGATGGCTTTAATGTGTGCACAGTGAAAAAGGAGATCAAAAGTTTGAAATGTGAGAACATTCAAGATCCTCTCTTCTATTTTGAAATATAACATTGCATTATTGTGAACTGTAGTCACTATACAATAAAACATCAAAAGTTATTCCTAATGTCTAATTGTGACATGAAACACATTCACCAACCTATGCCCCGGCTCTGGTAACTACTATTTTCAACTTCTGAGATCATGTTTTTCGATTCTACATATGACTGAGATTATTTTACTTAACAAAATGTCCTTTAGGTTCACCCATGTTGTTGTAAAGGACAGGACTGTTCTCACCACAAAGTAACTTAATGACTATCATTGTACATTGCATACATGTATCAAAAAGTCACAACAGACTCAGAGAAATGTACATGTTTTATGTGTATATCCAAAAAAGTTGGAACTATGAAAAAATTATTACTAATTATCTTTGGTTTTCTGCCAGTGGGATGTTAACAGCAGTCTATTTTGCAATACATTTCCCAGGTTCCGGCTTCCCAGTAGAAGAGTTGCTCCTCAGAGGTCAAGATAATCTACTGCCCACCTCACACAGTGGGTCACAAATATCTGCCTTTGTCTGGACAGGCAGACATAGGGTGCACCCTGCACAAGAGTCAAATGAAGGTACTGTGCAAATTCCATCATTTCCTATATTCAAGAATAATGATTCCAGTTTATTCAGTGTCCAATATTTAAGAGAAAATTCTAAAAGTACTATGCCATATGCTTGCATTTTCTGTGTGAAAATTTTGATTAATTAAGTCAATCAGGAGTTCTACAAGTAAAGATCTATTTATATCTTAAAATTTGGTTCATTTGTAAAGACAATCAACATCTCAAGGTAATGTTTAAACATTTAGCCTATTTTTGAAAATTAGCTGCTATAGATCTCTTCCTGAAATAGTGTATTTAGATTTTTTTAAAAATAGGATTTATTTGAAACAGTTTTAGGTTAACATACAAACTGAACAGATAGCATATAAAATTTCTCAACCTTACCCCAGTTTTCTTTTTTAAAATGCTTTTATTTGTGCATTATAGTTATGCATAATAGTTGGGTCCAGTTTCCTTTTTTAAACAACTTGCCATGGTGTTGTATATTTATTGCAAGGACTGAGCAAATGTTGGTATATTATTCTTAACTACAGTCCAGAGTTTTCTTAAGATTCACTTAGTGTTATACAGTTCTATGGATTTTGACAAATGCATTAATGTCATTCATGGTAATTACAAAATGATTTTCCTGCCATGAACATTCCTTCAACTTCACTTATAAATCTCTCTCTCCTTTGCCCAGATACCCCTGGAAACCACTGCATTTTTTTCTGTCTCTATAGTTTTTCTTTCCCAGAATTTATTTCAGTTGGAGTCATAAAATATTCAGCTTTTTCAGATGGACTTATTTCATTTTTAATACACAATTAAGATTTAAAAATCTCTATGTAACTTTATAACTGAAGGATTTTATCACTGAATAAAATTTCACTGGATAGGAGCTGGGGTGTGGCTCAGTGGTAGAGTGCTTGCCTAGCATGCATGAGGCAGTGGTTTCAATTCTCAGCACCACATATAAATAAATAAAATAAAGTTCCATTGATAACTAAAAAATATTTTAAAAAATTCACTGGATAGACATACTAGAATTTGTTGATGCATTCACCTGTTATGGGGAATCCCATTTGCTTGGAGTTTGTGCAACTATGATTAAAGCTGCCATAAACATTCTTGTGCCCCCAACCCTTTTTATTTTTATTTTGAGACAGGATCTCACTAACTTCCTTATAGCCTTGCTAAGTTGCTGAGGCTGGCTTTGTATTTGCAATCCTCTTGCCTCTGCCTCCTGAGTTGGTCAGACTACAGATGTGCACGACCACACTGGGCCCTGTGTGTTTTTGTGTGCATATATTTCTAAATTTTATATTAGTGCACAGACTAATGAATTTCATTGTGCCATGTTTGTACATGAATATAACATACTCTGATCATATATATCCCTAGTACCCCAGTTACCACTCTTACCCTCTTCTCCTTTCTGTGATACCCTTCCATTTCTCTAATAGTCTCCCTACTACTTTCATGGACACAGATTTTTAATTTAATGGGGCAAATACCTAAGATTATGATTACTAGCTTGAATGATAAGGTTAGATTCGGTAGGCTTCAGAAGAGAATCCATCTGGGCCTGTTGCTTTCTTTTATGAAATGTTATTAATTGATGATTCAGGTTCCTTAATCGATATGGGATTGTTCAAATTATCTTTTTCCTTGGGTGAGTTTTGATATTTCTGTCATTGAAGAATTGGTCCATTTTATCCAAGCTATCAAATTTGTGGGCAGAGGGTTGTTAAAAATGTTGCTTCATGGGGCTGGGATTGTGGCTCAGGGGTAGAGCGCTTGCCTTGCATGCGTGAGGCACTGGGTTCGATCGTCAGCACCACATAAAAATAAAGATATTTGTGACCATCTACAACTAAAACAAATATTTAAAAAAATGTTGCTTCATTTTCCTTCTATTGCTTATGAACTCACTAGTTATCTCCTCTTTAATTGATACTATCGGTTCATCGTGTATTTCCCTTTTTATGTGGATATGTGGGCTAGAGTTTTTAGAGTTTTTTGTCGATCATTTTAAAGAACTAGATTTTAGGTATACTGATTTTTAGCATTGATATTCCTTTTCCCTTACTATTTCCCAAAATAATTGTTACTTTTTCCTTTTCTTCTGTTTTATATTACAGTGTTTTTTCCCCCTCTGTTTTTCTAAGATGGGAGCTTAGCTTATTGATTTTAGGTCTTTTGATTTTCTATAATATTTCATACAGTGGTATAGATTTCCCTCTGAACACTACTTTCACTGCATTCCACAAATTTTTACAAAGGTATGTTTTCATTTCACTTTGTTCAAAATACTTAAAAATTTCCATGTAGGCTTTTCCTTTGACTTATGTGTTTTGTAGAGTGTGTTGTGTAATCTCCAAATATTTGGAAGTTCTATAGTTCTCTTTTTTAATCTTTTATTTCTCATTTTTATTTTATTTATTATTTTGTAATTTTTAATTTAAAAAAAAACAGCAGAATGCATTTTAACTCACAGTATACATATGGAACACATTTTTTCAGTTCTCTGGTTATAGTTCTCTTTATGTTGCTGAATTCTAATTTAATTCATTGTGGTCCAGAAGCTTATTTTATATTTTCCCATTCTTTTTTGTTTTTAGAAATATTTAGTGAATCTATTCAAGTGAGTGAAGTTTAAATGATACATAAATGAAAAATATTAGAAATCTATATACAATAAAAAGTGAATATAAATTAGCCAACTCCATGGACATTTCCAGTTAAACATTCATACAAACCCATATTCACCTTTTTTAAAATATAGACAACAGGGCTGGGATTGTAGCTCAGCGGTAGAGCGCTTGCCTCGCATGCGTGAGGCCCTGGGTTCGATCCTCAGTACCACATACAAAGCAATGAAATAAAGACATTGTGTCCATCTACAACTAAAAAATATATATTTAAAAAAAAATAAATATAGATAACATACATACATGACATAAACACTCTGGCCAAAAACATCAGAGCTTCTAACAACATTCTCAAGTTTTAAAAATAGCATGGAAGGGCTGGGGTTGTGGCTCAGTGGCAGAGAGCTTGCCTCGCACATGTGAGGAGGCATTGGATTTGATCCTCAGCACCACATAAAAATAAACAAAATAAAGATATTGTGTCCATCTATAACTAAAAAAATATTTTTAAAAAATAGCATGGAAAATAGTTCAGCAACAATATTCTACATGAATGTAAGTCCCTGATTTACTTTCATGATTTTATCATGCTAGAACCATGGTTGGTTTTAATTTTTTAGTTTTTAATTTTTTTGGTACTGAGTATTGAACCCAGGCATACTTTACAATTGACTTATATCTCCACCCCTTTCTATTATTTATTTTGAGACAAGGTGTCCCTAAGTTGCTGAGGATGTCCTTCAACTTGTGATCTTCCTACTTCATCCTCCTGGGTGGCTGGGATTACAGGCATCCATGGTGCTTGGGAGGTTTTTATTTAAAAAAAACCACAGATACTGATATCATAACACATTGGCTTATTAATAATTAAGGCACTTGTGTACACAGTATCTCAGTGTGGAAAAAGTTTTTAATATTCATTATTTAGTATTATGTTTTAAACTTTGAAAGTCTATTCAACATAAGAAAATAGCTGCACACATTCAAGTGTTTTTTTTTTATATAAAAACACAATAAAAATTAATGATTGGTCTTTGTGGTTCCTAGTAATAAGTCATGTCTTATTTTTTCACATAGCATAAATTATATTCTTAAGCAGGACTACATTAAGATCCAGTAGTTCTTAAACAATGTTACCAGAAAACCACATAAATCCTGAATGAAGCAAAGGCACACAATCTTTGTAGTGCACTTTCACCTCATTGAAGTTGAGGCTGCTCTGTTTGAATATTTTTCCACTTTGTTGGGAAGTAGATTGTTAGGTTTTCATTACAGGTCTCATTATGTGGATTTTTAAAAGAAAAATGGTTCATTTCTTTCACAGTTCTCAGAAGAGACCTATTTTTGGAAATCATATAATCCAAAGTGCTCTTTAATAGATAAAATCTTTTAGTGCAAGTGTAATAAATAAGCATCTACATCCTTGTAAGGTCAGATAACGGTGACTGAAAGGAGGCCAATTAAAACTGCTGAGCAAGGCTTTAATGATATATGCTCCTGGGCGACACTCCCCCGTCCAGCAAAGCGTGTCCAGGAGAATCGTGGGCAGGCTCAGTTGATTTAGAAGTTTTATGAGTTTGGGGTAGGAAGAGGAGGGCTTGGGACAAGAAAGGGAAGTTTTGGGGAGTCCTATGTCCTCCTGGGGTTGGTCAGGGGACTGGCTGATTGATGGTAGTCATGAAGTCACAAATTGTCATCACTATCTGCTGGTGACAGATTATACTCTTGCGCATGCTGGCTGCCTAGTGTTTTGTTTTCCCTAGCCACCTTAAACTGACCTAACAATCCTTAGCAATATTACCAGTATATCCTGGAATCAAAGTAAGATGGTTTTCTTGTTCCCACAAATCACTTAGTTGTTTTAAACTCTGAATATTGCTGATCCAAGATGGCGGCCTAGAGGGAGGCTGCATTCCTTGTCACTCTGAGACCTGGGATTCAAGCAGTGGGAATACTGTTTCTCTCTGAAGGATCCTCAACAGCTGCTCCCATGCGGGAATCCCAGCCATGTGCCCGCGTGGGTCCCACAGCCTCAGCATTTGCACAGGACCTTGGCTGCTGGCTCACACAGTACCCACTCCCATGCAGGACCCCTGGCCTCAGCACCCACACACAGCACAGGACCCCTGGCTGCCCACCCATACAGGACCCCTGGCCACTGCTACCATACAGGACCCCTGGCCACCGTTCCTGAGCAGGACCCCTGGCTGCCATTCTTGTGTGGATTCTCATCTACCAGTGTGGGGCTCCCCCAGTTGCCTCCATCTTGGGACATGGCAATGGCTGTGATAGTCCCCTTCATGAGGTAGCCTGCACTGGGGACACTGGACAGGGTCTGGAGAAAGCTGCCCATTACAACACTGCGCATCACAGAATTGGATCTCTGAACACGTCACCCAATGATACTGCCCAGCCCGCCCTAACACCCTGTCTCTGAAAGCAGCAGGCTCCATCTTGGGGCACATTTGTTGCCATCTTGAATTATCCTCACTACCACCATCACTGTCTTTAGTTGGGGCAACTCCCAGCTTGGGACACTGGCTGGGTCCCAGGAGCAATATCAAAGTACCTATAGTCCCCCAACTCCCCCCTTTCCCCTGCAGCCACTAACCTGGCATAGCACTTATAGCTATGTGGCCAGTGAGTAGCTTGCAAAGCCTCGTCCTGATCTGCCTGACACAAAACAGCTCTCTGTGACAGGTGGGCAGGCTCTGGGCAGCAGCCCACAGGACCTGTGGAGAGAGAGGCTCCTGATTGGGAGAGAGTGGGAAAAAGGGAGGGGGTGCATGAGATACAGTTTAGAGACTGAATTAGAGACAAGGAATTGTGAGATCTACAGATAATATAAGGAGATAAGACCAGGCTCCCATATCACATGAGTGGGCCCCAAAGGAGATCCTTGGGGTGCAGTTTTCCAATGAGGACTGGCAAGTACTATACCCCACCTCTAGGAGTTCCACCTCTGAGACCAACCCTCCTACCTTAATAACCTTCACCATCCTGAGGGTGGAGTTACCAGAAAGTGACTGACAACCTCACTTACTGGATGAGAAAGGAAGCAGAAAAGATACTGAACTCCATCAGAAATAATCCTTTAATTAACCTTGAGATTTTTTCTATTATCTTTTTTCTTCTTCTTTTCTTTCTCTTCTCCTGCCCTCAAATCCCCAACTTTTGTGAAACCAAGTATTTTTCATGCATTAGACTATTGAGGACTGGGATGGCTGAATAGTATATTACAGTTGTGTTGTATATTCTTTTATCTTATATTTTTATATTTCCCAATTTTTATGTTTGTTTATTTTTTGTACTTTCTCTGTTTTTTTTCCCATTTACTTGTCTCCACAAAATCTCTTTCTCTCTTTTCTCCTGCTACTAGACAACTTTTTTTGATTCCTCTTTCATGCTTTCTAGGATCTAATAACTCTATATTCTCACTTCCTACCTCCTTAACATATCATCCTGCACTACACTCCCAGTTCTCTCTTTGTCCATGATCAGAAACTGTAGACCCTTTTGCAAATCTACTATTTATATTGTAGATAACAATTGAACTCACTATTTGTATATATTGTGACAAAACCATAAATGTCTTATTAGGAGCTATTTGGTTTATGGCTGTATGCTGTTTTTATTTGGATCTGTTAATATCGATCTCCCCCTTAAAGGAGAGGAATTGGAACTCTGCAGGGAAACTATAAGCTTATAGAATAAAACTTGTAACACCTCAGATCTGCAGTGCCAGAAGGGAAGGCACATGAACAACATGAAAAAACAAGGGAAGAAAGTGCCCCCAGACAAACCAAGATAATTTATTATTAGAATCCATGGCCAGCACAGCAGAAGAAATGTCAGAGAAGGAGTTTAGGATGTACATAATTAAAAATGTTCTGTGAATTAAAGGATGATGTAAGAGAGTAAACACAGGAAGCAAAAGATCATTTTGATAAAGAGCTTCTTTTGATAAAAGAAGCACAATATTACTTCAATAAGGAGATAGAGATTCTGGAAAAAAAAAAAACCAAACAGAAATCCTTGAAATGAAAGAAACAATAAACCAAATTAAAAACTCAATAGAAAGCATCACCAATAGATTAAATCACTTGTAAGAACCTCAGACAATGAAGACAAAATACATAATCTTGAAAATAGAGTTGACCACACAGTTAGGATAGTAAGAAACCATGAGCAGAACATCCAAGAATTATGGGATAACATGAAAAGGCCAAATTTAAGAATTATTGGGCTAGAGTTACAAACCAAAGGAATGAACAAACTATTCAATGAAATAATATTAGAAAAATTTCCAAACATGAGGAATGAATTGGAAAATCAAATACAAGAGGCTTACAAGACACCAAGTGTACAAAATCACAACAGATCTACACCAAGTCACATTATAATAAAATGCTTAGCATACAGAATAAGGAGAGAATTTTAAAAGCCACAAGAGAAAGGAGTCAAGTTACATACAGGGGGAAACCAATTAGAATCTGCAGATTTCTCAATCCAAAATATCAAAGCTAGAAGAGCTTGGAATAACATATACCAAGCTCTGAAAGATAATAGATGCCAACCAAGAATCTTGTATCCAGCAAAATTAAGCTTTAGGTTTGATGATGAAATAAAAACCTTCTGAGGTAAACAAAAGTTAAAAGAATTTACAGCAAGAAAGCCTGCACTACAGAACATTCTTGGCAAAATATTCCATGAAGAGGAAACAAAAAATAACAATGAAAATCTGCAAATGGAGGAACTACACTAAGGAAAAGGCCAATCAAAGGAGAAACCAAGTCAAATCAAAAACCAAAAATAAACCAAAATGACTGGGAATACAAACCATGTCTCAATAATAACCCTGAATGTCAATGGCCTAAACTCAACAATTAAAAGACATAGACTGGCAAATTAGATTTAAAAAAGGCCCACCAATATGCTGCCTTCAAGAGACTGATCTCACAGGAAAAGACATCCAGACTAAAGGATGGGAAAAAATGTATCACTCACATGGACTGCGTAAAGAAGCAGGGATTTCTATCCTCGTATCAGATAAAATAGACTTCAAAGTTAGTGAAAAGGGATAAGAAGGACATTTCATACTGCTTAAGGGAATCATACATCAACAAGACAACAGTCATAAATATCTATGCCCCAAACAATGGGGCTTCTATGTAAATCAAACAAACCCTTCTCAACTTCAAGAATCAAATAGACCAGAACACAATAATACTAGGTGACTTTAACACACCTCTCTCACTACTAGATAGGTCTTCCAAACAAAAACTAAACAACAAAATTATAGAACTCAATAAAACCATAATTTAGACTTAGACATATATAGAATATTTCATCTATCAACAAGTGAATACACTTTTTTCTCATCAGCACATGGATCCTTCTCCAAAATAGATCATATGCCACAAAGCAAGTCTTAGAAGATAAAAAAAAAAAAAAAAACAGAGATACTACCCTGCATTCTATCATATAATGGAATGAAATTAGAAATCAATGACAAATTAAAAAATAGAAGCTATTCCAACACCTGGAGACTAAATAATATGCTATCAAATGATACATGGATAACAGAAGACATCAGAGAGGAGATTAAAAAATTCTTAGAGGCAAATGAGAACTCTGACATAACATACCGAATCTCTGGGACACTATGAAGGTGGTACTAAGAGGAAAGTTCATTGCATTAAGCTCATTCATTAAAAGAATAAAAAGTCAACAAATAAATGACCTGACATTACAACCCAAAGCCTTAGAAAAAGAGGAATAAACCAACACCAAAAGAAAAAGAAGGCAGGAAATAATTAAAATTAGGGCTGAAATCAATGAAATTGAAGCAAAAGAAACAATTCAAAAAATTGACAAGATTTGATTTAGGGGCGGTTCCAAGATGGCGGCCTAGATGAACTCCTCTGTGCTAGTCTCTCCAGGACCGAAGCTGGAAGTAGTGGAAATAACATCTTCCAGCCAGCTTCTTGACATCATCCTACGGCTCATCATCCCCCACAGGAATTTCACTCGCATGTGTTTTCGCAGGGCCACCAGGCAGCAGTGATTCAGGTGTGACTTTAGCGGCAAGCAGCAGAACACAGCTGTGGCATGAGGCCCCAGCCCAGGGATCCAGCCCAGGATTCACCCCAGGTGGGCGAGGCCTGCTTCTACATGGGGTACCTGGCTCCAGCGCCCACCCAACCACGCAGGACCAATAGCAGTTGCTCCTGTGGACAAACTGTTCCCTGAGCGGACCCCTGGCTACTGTTCTTTGTGGATTTCCATCTAACATGGCAGAACTTCCTGTACCAGGGGACATCAGACAGCACCTGGGAACAAACTTTGACCTCAACATAGCACACGGGGAAACAGCGTCTCCACCAGCAGCCCAGAGCTTCACCTTGCTGTGAAACCCACACCCAGGACACCAGTGGGGAAAGTCCAGCAAGCAACAGACAACGCCACCTACTGGAGGTGAAAGGAACCATACCTGTTTATTTACACTGAGACTTTTTATTTTTATTTTTTTAAATTTATTTTTATATTTTATTTTATTTTATTTTTGGTACTGGGGATTGAACTCAGAGGCACTCGACCACTGAGCCACATCCCCAGCCCTATTTTGTGTTTTATGTAGAGACAGGGTCTCACTGAGTTGCTTAGTGCCTTGCCGTTGCTGAGGCTGGCTTTGAACTCGCGATTCTCCTGTCTCAGCCTCCCAAAGTGCTGGGATTACAAGCGTGAGCCACCATGCCCAGCTGATTTTTTTATTCTTATTTTTTATTTTATCCTTTATCTTTTTCTCCCAATATTTCTATTGTTTAATCTTTTTGTTTTATTTCTCTGCTCTTTTCTTCTTTCCTTTCTTTCTTTTTCCTTCCTTTTTTTTCACTCTTTTCCTCTAATCCCCAACAGTTGTGAAATCAATTATTTGTTGTACAGTGGGATACAGTAGACTGGGATTTCTGAACTGTATAGTAGAGTGGCATTATATAGTCTTGTAACTCCCACTTGCATAAGTTTTATTTTTCTTGCTGTCATCTCTCCTCACTGTACTCTCTTTTCTTCCTCCTTACTGGTCTTCCCCAACTCTCTGTCGCTCTTTCTAGTAATAGCCAACTTCTCTTGGATTCCTTTTTCATGCTTTCTAAGATCTAATAACCATATCCTCACTTCCTACTACCCCAACATTCTATCCTACATCCCACCCTCAAGTTTCCCTAGCCCACCAACAGAAACTATAGACTCTTTTTTTAAATATTTTTTTAGTTGTAGATGGACACAATGTTTTTATTTTATTGCTTTGTACGTGGTCCTGAGGATCGAACCCAGGGCCTCACACATGCAAGGCAAGCGCTCTACTGCTGAGCTACAATCCCAGCCCAACTATAGACTCTTGTGCAAACTTATTGTTTACATAATAGATTGTAAAGGAACTCATAATTGTTGTATATTGTGACTAAACTGTAAATGTATTTGGGAGCTATTAGGAGCTACTTGGTTTGAAACTATATATTGCTTGTATTGAGATCAATCAATATTGGTCTCTCCTTTTAAAGGAGAGGTATTGAAACCCTGCAGGAAACTATACCTATATAGGAGTAAAAACTGTAACAACTTGGATCAGCAGAGCTAGAAGGAAAGACACACAAACATCATGAAAAAACAAGGGAAGAAAGTGACTGAAACAAACAAAGATACTACACTATTAGAATCCATGGTCAGTATGGCAGAAGAAATGACAGAACAGGAATTCAGGATGTACATAATTAAAATGTTCTGTGATTTAAAGAATGATATAAGAGAGCAAGCCCAGTCAGCAAAAGATCATTTCAATAAAGAGATACATAGGCAAATACAGGAAGTAAAAGATCACTTCAATAAGGACATAGAGATTCTGAAAAGGAACCAAACAGAAATACTTGAAATGAAAGAAACAATAAACCAGATTAGACCACTTGGAAGACAGAACCTCAGACACTGAAGATAAAATATTTAACCTTGAGGGCTGGGGCTATAGCTCAGTGGTAGAGCACTTGCCTAGCATGTGTGAGGCACTGGGTTCAATCCTCAGCACCACATATAAATAATAAATGAATAAAATAAAGATTCATCAACAACTAAAAAAATTAAAAAAAATTTAGGAGTTGACCACACAGTAAAGATGGTAAGAAACCATGAACAAAACATCCAAGAACTATGGGATAACATTAAAAGACCAAACTTAAGAATTATTGGGATAGAGGAAGGCATAGAATTCCAAACCAAAGGAATGAGCAATCTATTCAATGAAATAATATCAGAAAACTTTCCAAATATGAAGAATGAATTGGATAATCAAATTCAAGTAGCTTACAGGACACCAAATGTACAAAATCACAACAGCCTTACACCAAGGCACATCATAATGAAAATGCCTAAAATTCAGAATAAGGAGAGAATCTTAAAAGCCACAAGAGAAAGGAATCAGATTACATTTAGGGGGAAGCCAATTAGGATCACTGCAGACTTCTCAACCCAGACCCTGACAGCAAGAAGATCATGTGGAAGCAAGATGGAACAACATATACCAAGCGCTATAAGACAGCGGATGCCAACCAAGAATCTTATATCCGGCAAAATTAAGTTTTAGGTTTGATGATGAAATAAAACCTTCCAAGATAAACAAAAATTAAAAGAATTCACAGCAAGAAAGCCAGCACTACAGAACATTCTTGGTAAAATATTCCAAGAGGAGGAAATGAAAAACAACAATGAAAATCTGCAGAGGGAGGAGCTACACTAAAGGCAAATCAAAGGAGAAACTCAGTCAAATTAAAAACTAAGAATAAACCAAATTGTCTGGAAATACAAACCATGTCTCCATAATAACATTGAATGTCAATGGCCTAAACTCAGCAATTAAAAGACACAGACTGGCAGATTGGATTAAAAAAAAAGACCCAACAATATGCTGCCTCCAAGAGACTCATCTCATAGAAAGAGATACTCACAGATTGAAGGTGAAAGAATGGAAAAAGAATTTATCACTCACATGGACTGCATAAACAAGCAGGACTTTCCATCCTCATTTCAGATAAAGTAGACTTCAAACCAAAGTTAGTGAAAAGGAATAAAGAAGATCATTTCATACTGCTTAAGGGAATCATACATCAACAGGACATAACAATCTTAAATATCTATGCCCCAAACAATGGGGCAGCCATGTTCATCAAAAAAACCCTTCTCAAATTCAACAACCAAATAGATTCCAACACAGTAGTATTGGGTGACTTTAACACAACTCTCTCACCACTGGACAGAACTTCCAAACAAAAACTAAACAAAGAATCTACAAGACTTAATAGAACAATCAATGGTCTAGACTTAACAAATATGTATAGAATATTCCATCCTTCAACAAGCAAATACACATTTTTCTCAGCAGCACATGGATCCTTCTCCAAAATAGATCATATGCTATGCCACAAAACAAGTCTTAGCAAATACAAAAAAATAGAGATACTACCCTGCATTCTATCTGACCATAATGGACTGACACTACAAATTAATGACAGTTTTAAAAAAAGAAGCCACTACAACACCTGGAGACTCAATAATTTGCTATTGAACAATAAATGGATAAGAGAAGACATCAGAGAAGAGATAAAAAAATTCTTGGAGGTAAATGAGAACTCTGATACAACATACCAAAGTCTCTGGGACACTATGAAGGCAGTGCTAAGAGGAAAGTTCACTGCATTAAGCTCATATATTCAAAGATGTAAAAGTCGACAAATCAATGACTTGACGCTACAACTCAAAGCCCTAGAAAAAGAAGAACAAAGTAACACCAAAAGAAGTAGAATACAGGAAATAATTAGAATCAGAGTTGATCAATGAAATTGAAAGACAAGAAACAATTCAAAAAATTGATAAAACAAAAAGCTGGTTCTTCAAAAAAATAAACAAAACTGACAATCCCTTAGCCACCCTAACAAAAAGAAGGAGAGAGAATATCCAAATTACCAAAATTTGTGATGAAAAAGGAAATATCACAACAGACCCTGCTGAAATACAGAGGATAATCAGAAACTATTTTGAAAATTTAAATTCCAGTAAATTAGAAAACCCTGAAGACACCGACAAATTCCTAGAGACATATGACCTACCCAAACTGAACCAGGAGGACATTCATGACTTAAACAGATCAATTACATGCATTTCCAAAAAGAAAAGCCCTGGACCAGATGGATTCTCAGCTGAGTTCTACAAGACCTACAAAGAAGAACTAACTCCAATACTCCTCAAATTATTCCACGAAATAGAAAGGGAAGGAACCCTTCCAAACTCATTCTATGAGGCTAGTATCACCTTGATTCCAAAACCAGACAGAGACATGTCAAAAAAGGAACACTTCAGACCAATATCCCTGATGAATATAGATGCAAAAATTCTCAATAAAATTTTGGCAAATCGCATACAACAGCATATTAAAAAAATAGTACACCGTGATCAAGTGGGGTTCATTCCAGGGATGCAAGGTTGGTTCAACATACAAAAATCAATACACATAATCCATCACATCAATACACTTAAAGATAAGAATCACATGATTCTATCAATTGATGCAGAGAAAGCATTCGACAAAATACAGCACCCTTTCATGTTCAAAACACTAGAGAAACTAGGGATAGTAGGAACATTCCTCAACATGGTTAAAGAATATATGCTCAGCCAAAGGCCAACATCATCCTAAACAGAGAAAAATTGGAAGCATTCCCTCTAAAAACTGGAACAAGACAGGGATGCCCTCTCTCACCACTCTTATAGTCCTTGAAACTCTTGCCAGACCAATCAGACAGACGAAGGAAATTAAAGGGATACCAATAGGGAAAGAAGAACTCAAACTGTCATTATTTGCAGACGATATGATTCTATACTTAGAGGATCCAAAAAATTCCACCAGTAAACTTCTAGAACTGATAAATGAATTCAGTAAAATTGCAGGATATAAAATCAATATCCATAAATCAAATGCATTTCTATACACCAACAATGAATCCTCTGAAAGAGAAATTAGAAAAACTACTCCATTCGCAATAGCCTCCAAAAAAATAAAATACTTGGGAATCAATCTAACAAGAGTGGTGAAAGACCTTTACAATGAAAATTACAAGACACTAAAGAAAGAAACTGAAGAAGATCTTAGAAGATGGAAAGACTACCCATGTTCCTGGATAGGCAGAATCAATATTATTAAAATGGCCATACTACCCAAAGCACTATACAGATTCAATGCAATCCCAATTAAAATCCCAAAGGCCTTTCTTATAGAAATAGAAAAGGCAATAATGAAATTCATTTGGAAAAATAAGAGACCGAGAATAGCTAAAGCTATCCTGAGCAAGAAGAGTGAAGCAGGAGGCATCACAATACCCGACCTTAAGCTTTACTACAAAGCAATAGTAACAAAAACGGCATGATACTGGCACCAAAATAGACATTTAGACCAATGGTACAGAATAGAAGACACAGAGAGTAATGCACATAAATACAGCTATCTCATATTAGACAAAGGTGCCAAAAACATACATTGGAGAAAAGATAGCCTTTTCAACAAATGGTGCTAGGAAAACTGGAAATCCATATGCAATAAAATGAAACTAAACCCCTATCTCTCACCATGCACAAAACTCAACTCAAAGTGGATCAAGGACTTAGGAATTAGATCAGAGACCCTGCATCTAATTGAGGAGAAAGTAGGTCCAAATCTTTATCACGTTGAATTAGGCCCCAAATTCCTTAACAAGACACCTATAGCACAAGAAATAAAAGCAAGAATCAATAAATGGGATGCACTTAAACTAAAAAGCTTCTTCTCAGCAAAAGAAATTATCAATGAGGTGAACAGAGAGCCTACATTCTGGGAGCAAATTTTTGCCACATGCACATCAGATAGAGCACTGATATTCAGGATATATAAAGAACTCAAAAAACTAAACACCAAAAAAACAAACAAACAACCCAATCAATAAATGGCTAAGGAGCTGAATAGAAACCTTTCAGAAGAAGATATACAATCGATAAACATATATATGAAGAAATGTTCAACGTCTCTAGCCATTAGAGAAATGCAAATCAAAACTACCCTCAGATTTCATCTCACCCCAGTCAGAATGGCAGCTATCAAAATACCAGCAACAATAAGTGCTGGCAAGAATGTGGTGAAAAAGGCACACTCAAACATTGATGGTGGGATTGCAAACTGGTGCAACCAATCTGGAAAGCAGTATGGAGACTGCTTAAAAAACTTGGAATGGAACCACCATTTGATTCAGCTATACCACTCCTTGGCCTATACTCCAAAGACTTAAAAACAGCACTACAGTGATGCAGCCACTTCAATGTTTATAGCAGCACAATTCACAATTGCAAAACTGTAGAAGCAACCCAGATGCCCTTCAATAGATGAATGGATAAAGAAACTGTGGTACATATACACAATGGAATATTATTCAGCAATAAAAGAGAATAAAATTATGGCATTTGCAGGCAAATGGACGGAATTGGAGAACATTATGCTAAGTGAAGTAAGCCAATCCCAAAAAACCAAATGCCGAATGTTCTCTTTGATTAGTGGATGCTGATACATAAGGGGGGTGGGAATGGGGAACATAGGAGAAATGGAGGAACTCTGGATGTGGCAGGGGGAATGTGGGGGTAGGGAAAGGGGAATGGGTATTGTAAAGATGGTTGATTGAGATTGTCATCACTACCCTTGGTGCATGTATGAAGAAATGAATGGTGTGACTCTATCTTGTTTGCAACCAGAGAAATGGAAAAATTGAGCTCTGTATATGTACTATGACTTGAAATGCATTTAAATAAATTAATTTAAAAAATTGACAAAACAAAAAGCCAATTCTTTGAAAAAATAAACATAATCAACAAACCCTTAGCCATCCTAATGAAAAGGAGAGATAAAACTCAGATCAATAAATTTGTGATGAAAAAGAAAATATTACAACAGACACTACTGAAATACAGAGGATAATTAGAAACTATTTTGAAAATTTACACTCCAGTAAAACAGAAAACCTCAAAGACACTGACAAATTTCTAGAGTCATATGACCTATTCAAACTGAACCAAGAGGACATACATGACTTAAATAGATCAATTTCAGGCAAGGAAATAGAAGACACCATCAAAAGTCTACCAATCAAGAAAAGCCCAGGACCAGACAGATTCTCAGCTGAGTTCTACAAGACCTTCAAAGAAGAATTAATACCAATACTCCTCAAATTATTCCATGAACTTGAAAATGAGGGAACCAAACTCATTCTATGAGGCTAGTATCACCCTGATACCTAAACCAGCCAGAGACACATTAAAGAAAGAAAATTTCAGACCAACATCCCTGATGGACATAGATGCAAAAATTCTCAATAAAAATTTGCAAGTCACATACAAAAACATATTAAAAAAATAGTGCACCATGATCAAGTGGGTTTCATTCCAGGATGCAAGGTTGGTTTAACATATGGAAATCAATAAATGCAATCCACCACATCAATAGACTTAAAGATAAGAATCATATGATTTATGAATTGATGCAGAGGAAGTATTTGACAAATACAGCACCCTTTCATGTTCAAAACACTAGAAAAACTGGGGATAGTAGAAACATATCTCAACATTGTATAAGCTCTCTATATTAAACCCAAGGCCAGCATCACCCTACATGGAGAAAAATTGGAAGCATTCCCTCTAAAAATGGGAACAAGACAGAGATGCCCTCTTTCACCACTGCTATTCAACATAGTCCTTGAGACTCTAGCCAGAGCAATTAGACAGACAAAAGAAACTAAAGAGTTACGAATAGGAAAAGAAGAACTCAAACTATCATTATTTGCTGATGACATGATACTATACTTATAGGATCCAAAAAATTCCACCAGAAAACTTCTAGAATTAATAAATGAATTCAGCAAAGTAGCAGGGTATAAAATCAACATCCATAAATCAAATGTATTTCTATACATCAGTGATGAGTCCTCTGAAAAAGAAATCAGGAAAACTACCCCATTCACAATAGCCTCAAAAAAATTAAATACTTGGGAATCAATCTAACAAGAGAGGTGAAACACCTCTACAATGAAATCTACAAGATACTAAAGAAAGAAATTGAACAAGACCTTAGAAGATGGAAAGATCTCCCATGCTCTTGCATAGGCAGAATATTGTCAAAATGGCCATACCACACAAAGTGCTATACAGATTCAATGCAATTCCAATTAAAATCCCAACATCATTCCCTATAGAAATAGAAAAGGCAATCATGACATTCATTTGGAAGAATAAGAGACTCAGAATAGCCAAAGCAATCCTTAGCAAGAAGAGTGAAGTAGGAGGCATCACAATACCAGACCTGAAATTATACTACAAAGCTATAGTAACAAAAACAGCATGATATTAGCACCAAAATAGACATGTAGACCAATTGTACAGAATAGAAGACACAGAGACAAACCCACAAAAATACAGTTATCTCATACTAGACAAAGGCACCAAAAACATACATTGGAGAAAAGATAGCCTCTTCAACAAATGATGCTGTGAAAATGGGAAATCCATATGCAGTAAAATGAAACTAAACCCCTATGTCTCACCATGCACAAAACTCAACTCAAAGTAGATCAAAGACCTAGGAATTAGATGGGAGACCCTAAGCCTAATAGAGGAAAAATTAGTCCCAAATCTTCATCATGCCAAATTAGGCCCTGACTTCCTTAACAAGACTACTGAAGTTCAAGAAATAAAATCAAGAATCAATAAATGGGATGGATTCAAACTAAAAAGCTTCTTCTCAGCAAAAGAAACAATCAATGAGATGAAGAGATAGCCTACATTTGGGGAGTAAGTTTTTGCCACACTCATGTCAGATAGAGCACGGATCTCCGGCATATATAAACTCAAAAACTTAACACCAAAAAAAACAATCCAATCATTAAATGGCTGAGGAGCTGAACAGATACTTCTCAGAAGAAGAAATATAATCGATCAACAAATACATAAAAAAGTTCAACATCTCTAGTAATTAGAGAAATGCAAATGAAAACTACTCTAATATTTCATCTCACTCTAGCCAGAATGGCAGTTATCAAGAATACAAGCAGCTGGGCACAATGCCTGTAATCCCAGCACTTTGGGAGGCTTAGACAGGAGAATTGCAAGTTCAAAGCCAGACTCAGCAATGGTGAGGCACTAAGCCACTCAGTGAGACCCTGTCTCTAAATAAAACACAAAATAGGGCTGGGGATGTGGCTCAGTGGTCAAGTACCCCTGAATTCAATCTCTGGTACAAAAAAAAAGAATGCAAGCAACAATAAGTGTTGGCCAGGATGTGGGGAAGGCACACTTATACATTGCTGATGGGACTGCAAATTGGTACAACCAATCTGGAAAGCAGTATGGAGATCCCTTACAAAACTTGAAATGGAACCACCATTTGACCCAGATATCCTACTCCTCAGTCTATACCCTAAAGACTTAAAAACAGCATACTACAGTAACACAGCCACTTCAATGTTTATAGCAGCACAATTCACAATTGCTAAACTGTGGAAGCAAACTAGATGCCCTTCAATGAATGAATGGATAAAGAAACTGTGGTATATATACACAATGGAATATTACTTAGCATTAAAAGAGAATAAAATCATGGCATTTGCAGGTAAATGGATGGAGTTGGAGAATATTATGCTAAGTGAAGTAAACCAGTCCCAAAAAACTAAAGGCCAAGTGTTTTCTCTGATTAGTGGAGGTGGAGGTGGGGAGCATGGGAGAAGTGGAAGAACTTTGGATAGGGCAAAGGGGAGGGAGGGGAAGGATGGGGGTATGGGATTAGGAAAGATGGTGAAATGAGATGGATATCATTACCCTAGGTACATGTATGAAGACACAAATGGTGTGACTCTACCTTGTGTACAACCAGAGAAATGAAAAATTGTTGTCTTTATGTGCACTATGAATTGAACTGTGTTCTGCTGTTTTTAAAAAAATAAAAAAATCTGAATATTTTCATCACTTTAATTTTATTTTGGATGATAGTTCTGACCACCATTTTTTTATTACAGCTTAAAGCCACTGTAAACCAACTATCATATATTCTTCAAATTTGCTTTTAAGTAATGACTTTACAAGAGGTAACAAGTCTACACAGCAGCCAAATGAGATATATTGTTTTTCTTCCTGTAAACTATTAGTGAGTACAGGCAGGCAATCTACCACAATTCCAAGAACTTCTGTCCTTACTACATAAGCTACAAGTTCACTTATATTTCTCTTTGTCCAGAAAGTTAAAGCTATGTTCAATCTCAAATTCCTGCTAAACAAAACTTGGGCCATTATTTCACGATCCTGAGAAACCTCAGAAACAAACCCACTGTATTTATATGATGGTTTTCTGTCTGTGCAGAACCAGAATCACTGGAGTTAACCACATATGTTTGACTATCATGGCATAATTTTTCAGGCAGGTGGCCTGCACAAGCTAGTTCATTTTCTTGATTTGTCATGTCACAGTCCCCACTTATAGGGGACTGTTTTTTTTGTTCCCCCTATAACAAGGATTTGGAAAAGGATGTTGAACTTTTTTCTGTGATAGATCACCTTTTGTAGTTTATCAGGGATTTTCACAGCTCATCTACCTGTTGTATTTATATAAGCAGCCAATTGTTTTGGAAGATCTTTTTTCATTGGAATGATCCTCAATATTATTACAAAATTTCCACTTCTTAACATTATGGGGTTCAGATGCCATAATCTCTTAAATACCAGCGCCTCACCCCAGCACTGGTGCTGACTGACCACCACTGGACAGCCTAGAGCATCCCTTGGCTGCAGGGCCAGGCCCCACTAAGACCCATTCAAACTTCCCATTCTTTATTTTTTTTATATTGAGGCATGTTTTATGGCCCTAAGTGTTGTCCATCTTAAGATATGTTTCCTGTAACCTTGAGGAGAACTTGTATCGTCTAATTGTTGAAGCATGCATTGTACAAGTACCAGTTAGGTATGGTTGAATAATAGTGATTTTCTTAGTTTTATTGGGGGTACTGCCACGACAAAGTGCAAAACTCTTTGGCTTGAAATAACTGATTTTTTAAAAAAAGAAATGTACTGTTTCACAGTTCTGAATGCTGAAAGTCCATAATCAGAATGTAGGCAGAACCATGCTCCCTCAGATTTATAGGGCAGATTTTTCCATTTCCCCTGCTACCTTTGGCTGCCTTGCTGGCAGTCCCTGGCTTTCCAGGCTTTTAACTTCAGCACTTTACTCTGTCTCCATAAGTACATGGCATTCCCTTTTCATGGATCTGTCTCCTTTCCTTATAAAAGCATCAGCCAAATGGATAAGGGGTTCACTCTAATTCAGTGTGACCTCACCTTAAATGATTTCATCCGAAATGACTGTAATTCCAAATAAGGTAACATTCTGAGGCTCTTTTTTTACTCTCAGGGACACATTTTGACCCATAATAGAGTTGTTCAGTTCAATGATGACCTTACTTATGCTATTCCTGCTGGATCCTTTAGGTACTGATAAAGGGGTGTTTAACTCTTCCACTATAATAGTGTGTTGATTTACTTCTCATTGTGATTCCATCCATTTTTGTCTCAAGAATTTTGATGCTCTGTTGTTAGGTGCACATACATAGACTCTTATGACTTGTTGGAGAATTCAATCCCTCTATCATTATGTAATGCCCCTATTTTCCCTAATCATTTCCTTGTCCTGAGGACTGCTTTAAGTCTAATATTAAGTCTTTTGATTCATGAGCACACATGCTTTAACATTTATTTAGTTTGTCTTTAGCTTCTTTCAGTAACAATTACTAGTTTTAAGTGTGCCAAACTTTCATTAGTACATGTGTTTTTATTTTAGATGTGATTATAAATGGAATTACTTTTTAAGATTTCTTTTTTTGTGTGTTGGTAATTGCTGATACATGCAGACAAATGTTTTTCTTCTGCCTTGCAACTTTGCAGGATTTATTCATCAACTTATGGAGCTTTCTTATGTGGGATCAGGTCCTCTGGGAGTAGAAATAATCTAATTTCCTCCATTCAAACTTGGATACCTTTAATATTATTCTTGTCTAATTGCTCTAACCAGAATTTAAAGTCCAGTGATAAATAGCCATTGTAAAAGTAGATATCTTTGATCTGCTGCTGATTTTGTGGAAGGTTTTCAGATTTTAATGCTACCAAAATAAATACTTGCTAATGATTAGAATCATTAATATTACATATATTTCACCACAGAGACTAAAAGTGAAACAGAATTCATGATAAATGCAGCATCAGCAGTGATAGATCTGTTAAAGTTGAATAATTTGCTAAAATTTAAAGTGAAAATTGGGGCAGTTGCCTGAGCTTCAATATGGGAATGAAAAAGTGAAAAGCCACTGATACTCAATTATACGGTGCATTTTCCCACATTCACAGTACAATTTTAGTATGAATCCATTTGTAAATGGACTGTTTCAGGTGTATTTGGTTACACTTAGCTAGAAAGACAAGGCTTTGTTACTTCCCCTTTCTACACCTTTTTAAAATTTTGTTTTGGTTCTTTTTAGTCATACAGTGCATTAGGATTAATTATGACATAATTATAAAAGCATGGGACATACTTTGCTCTTAATCCCCAGTATTTTCCCTCCCCCTTACTTCCTCTCCCTGTTTCCTTCCCTCTACCATACTGATCTTTCTGCTATTTACTTTTTGTTCCTCCATCCAAAAAGGAGTACATTCCAGCAGAAACTTAGTCTGTATTTTCAATCAATTACCTCTCACATACCAAAACAGATCCCCAAATCATTCTTCAGCAACTCTTATGTACTGAAAATTATCCTTTATTCTCCTAGATTCACCAGAGGTGCTGATGCAGGAGCTCACAAGTTTCAAAGCAGAGAGTAAGGTTCTATCTATCATCAAGGGAAGGAGGTCTTTCTTTGACGTCTACATGCTTTCCCCCCTTTGGTTTCTTTTTAATCAACTTCAGACTTGAACATCTGACCAATTACTTTATAGATAACTACACAATTTTCTTTGCCAAGGAATATCAACTGCAAGTCTATCGCCAACTGATACCTGACTCCAGATGGTATTCATGTATGACAGCATCAGTTACGAATTGGAGGGTAGTGAGAATTTCCTTCTATAACACCTTTTCTGGTTACACAGGAATTTTGTATGTGTCAACCAGAATGGACTTGAGAAATCTTCCCTATAAACACCATGCCTTTTGTGCAAGTGCCGTCTGGGCTTTATTTTTTGGCCATTTCCTAAATCACTGTTTCCCATCTAGTTTTCCCATGTTACCATGGTGAACAAAACTCCTGTGCAAACAGGATGTGGCATGATGTGATACTCACAGTGTCCTTTCTTTAATTGTAGGTAGACTCAGGAGCAAATGAAAACTGTATGTATTCTGAACTCACTTGCTGAGGGAAAGTTGAAGCCCTGAGAAAGTTTCAACTTCCTTGCCTGTTTCTGTCTACAAAGCCATCCTGATTCCAGATTCCTGCCGGAAAAGAGGACTGGGGGTTTGGTGAAAGCAACTGATGGTCCAGTGAAGACTTATGACCATCTATTGCAGTCCCCAGGTGGAGCGCTATCATTTTGGTGGTGAGAATTTTGTACATGGCCAACGGGATGTATTGACAAGTGAGTCTGTGTGTAGTGAGTGGAAATGTGTTAGTGTGAATTTCCCCAGAAAATATGTTCCCACATTCACAGCACAATACAAATGGCAATTTTCTAAAAATAAAAATCCCACATCCCTATACATGTAATATAAATCAATTCATTCAACCCTCATCACAACAGAATCTGAAAGTTAGTTTAATGTCACCGCTGCTTACGTGGACATTATACAGGGATGAGTGATCCAGGCTCTTGACCCTGTAAGTAGAAGAGGCACATGTGAACCCAGACACTGGTCCCATTGGTGATACTCTGGGCCACGGAATTGTATTCATTATTCAGCCATGGAATAACTAGTCACTAGGCCAGGGAGTTCTAGCACATCTATATACCTCTGGAAGGATTATATTCTACAGAGGTCTCAAACATTGTCTATCATTATGTGAACTTGGTGGTCAAGTAATCTAGAGTGCAGTATGTACATTTAACTTCAGACTTTGGTACAGACAATAATGTGAAGTTCACACCTGCCAGTGCTGGGATGAACTGGACAAGAATCTTTGTGGACAAGAATCAGGAAGTTATTTTGTTGTATTTAATAATGTGACCACCACTAGATTTAGAAATGATCAATCTCATTGGCACACAAAATCAAGGGATAGTGACAAATAAGAACTCAAACTCCAACTTAGCTATTAGCCTTGTTTTTATCACCCTTGTTGCAAATTTCCCTTCCAACTGGGTTAAGGTGTCAGCACTCACCACTGCTGAACTCTATCATGAGCTGTGTGAGTGTGGGCAGCTACTGACACAATGGATATGCATCTTGTATAGAAAAGGAAGAAAGGGCCAGGCATGGTGCACACACCTATAATCCCATGTACTCTGGAGGTTGAAGCAGGACTGACTACAATTTTGAGGCCAGTCTGAGAAACTTAGTGGTAACCAGTCTCAAAATAAAAGTGCTAAGGGTGTAGCTTAGTGTTAGAGTGCTTGCCCAGCATGCAAAAGACCCTGGGTTTAATCCCAAATACTAGAAAAAAAAAGGAAAAAAGGAAGGAAAAATATTTAGGAAAGGATTAGTAGTGGTTATTTTTTTTTCTCAAAAGTTGCATTTTAATACATGTTATCAAACATAACAGAAAAAAACAAATTTTCAGAAGCTGTACACACTATTCATTGAAAACATTTGTTGAGGTAAATAGAAAAAAAATTGTTACAATCATAATTTTTCTAACTTTGCACAAAATTATAAGCAGATTACATTCTTAATATTAAACATCTTTATATGCACTTTCAATGAACAGTATATATATATATATATATTTATATATATTTTTTATCAACCATCTTTACTATACCCATTCCCCTTTCCTGCCCCCCACCTCCCCCATGTTGCATCCAGTGTTTCTGTATTTCTTTTATGTTTCCCATTCCCACCTCCCTTATTCATCAGCATCCACTAATCAGAGAGACCATTTGGTTTTTTGGGATTGGCTTACTTCACTTAGCATAATGCTTTCCAGTTCCATCCATTTGCCTGCAAATACCATAATTTTATTCTCTTTTATTGCTGAATAATATTCCATAGTGTGTATGTACCACAGTTTCTTTATCCATTCATCTATTGAAGGACATCTGGGTTGCTTCCACAGTTTTGCAATTGTGAATTGTGCGGCTATAAACATTGAAGTGGCTGCTTTACTGTAGTGTGCTGTTTTTAAGTCTTTAGGGTATAGGCCAAGGAGTGGGATAGCTGGGTCAAATGGTGGTTCCATTCCAAGTTTTTTAAGCAGTCTCCATACTGCTTTCCA